>WSFP011417541.1:0-23493 GCA_009831015.1 Picea engelmannii
ATATATATATATAAATATATATGACATAATATTTATAATACAACGTATAAATATACTTAGTAAATAAATAGTTACTTATTATCCAAGTGACACATCCTTTCATGGATGGTCACCATATGTTCTATATATATGAAACTGTCATCATTGTAATAACATCAATTTAATATAAGCATTTTCTATTGTACTAGTGTCTCTGTGCATGGTTATTCTTCTTGTGATCTTGGTTATTACTGTTGCTATTGTTCATGGTTTATGCTTCAGTTCAAGTAAATTTATAAAGTAACTGAATGTAATTGAACAACATTAAAATCCAACACGTGATCGGCATTGTCTTTTGCCTCTGCTTGAGGTCCTGGATAGTTGCGGTTATCTTCTCCTCTTCCTGGTCCGACTGTTGGACCTATTGATCCTCCTCCATCTTCGTCCATAGTTGTGCTGCTTTATCGAACAAGTCGACAGCTGCGTGGACTTGTCGCTCCATCTCCTCTATCTGTGTTGCTGCTTCCTGCTTCCTTTGCTCCTTCACCTCCGGGGGAGTGGTACGAATGAGTTGTTCCCGAAGGTGCTCGATCTCGTGCCTGTATTGATCGATTGTCTACACATTCTGATCAATCTTTTGCGTCGTCGTGAGCTCTGTTGTCTGCGCGGTCTTTGGAATTTTGTCATAGGCTACAGTCAATCCCTGCTCAAGCCTATCCGCGCAATATTTCTCGTCTTTGGTCTCGAGCTTGACCTGCTCGAGCACTAATTCCAACTCTTCTCTGTTGTCCTTCGTTTGTTGCAGTTCTGTTGCATCTGTGCGTGCATACGACTGTACCTCCTGCGCGACGCTAACTTGCAGTTTATACAATGCCTTGGTTGGTATACCAACTGTATTTGGGCCAATTCCTTCAAGGGTATCTAACCCACAATTTCATCCATGCGCAACATGTTGGGTGTAACATGAAACGTCGAGCTCGACTGTGTTGTCGTCTGGATCCTATCATGCTCACTCGATCCAGCATTGGCTCCTATCTGTGTTGTTGTTGTGACTGATTCTATTCCTCCATCAGCCCTCTGTGTTTCTTTGATCTGCTCGAGGAGTTGCCGCATGCCTGCCAGCTCATCTTGAATCATGTCCCTTTGGCGCTGAGCTTCGTCAAAATCCTTTGTTGTTCGATCCTGGACCATTTGGGCTACGAAGTCCGTGTCGTCCTCCGTGATCGTACATTTTGGTGGCGTTTTGTGCGCCTTAGCTTTCTTGCGCGCACCCCCCGTTTGTATAATTGGCCTCTTGGTCTGGCCTTGCTCCTGCTGAGTAGCAATTGATGTTTGTGTTGTCTCAGTCTCTTTTTCATGTTCCTGCAGCGCCTGGGTGTTGTTCTTCTCCCTCCCTGGGTGCCTTTCTTGGACACACCCCCTTTCTTCTGTTGCGTCAGGTTCTGACCTGCCCTTGGCTTCTTGGGCGCCGTTTTGTCTCCTGCAAGTGTCTGTTCTTGCCCTGCCTCAGCCTCCTTATCCGCGGGCATCCCTTGATTCAAGTCTGGAATCCTCCAGTCCTCGTGCCAATCCTTGATGGCCATTTCTACGTCCTCTTCCTTGACGCAATACCACAGTTGTAACCATTGGTTCTCGGGATCCTTTCGTGCTTGGATCCACACTGTATGCCTAGTCGCTTTGAAGTTGGCTATGCCCTGATATTGTGCAACCACTTCTGGCATAATCCGCCAAGTGTTGGCGATGTTTTCCCGCAGGCCGTTGTAATACCCTGCGAACATGCCTGCATTCGCACTTTTGTTCTTGGGGTCTGAAGTACTCCCCGGTGATAGGTATCGCACTGCGGAAACGATTGGATCTCTCGGCAAAGTATGTATATTTAGGCTCCCTCCATCCGACCAAGGCGATAAGGACGAGGAGCCAAGAATAGTGAAATTATGTCCCCAGGTCATGCGCATCCTTACATTCTTCCAGGAACAAATTTAACAAGTACGGGGCCCAGCTGAGCATAGTGCCCTCAACACATTGTGCTCCAGCTGCGACGACCCCAGCAGAGACTTCCTCCTTGCTGCACTTCCTGAGTAGTTTGCACGCCATGATTTTTGTGGCCATCCTTGTTGCTGCGTCACTAATGCGCTTTATTATGATTCTACGCGACCCTCTTTCTGTACCATAAGTCTTCTTCATTTCCTCTGCCAGTGCCTTCTCCTTCGTCTTGTCATCAAGGAACTGCACGGGTGTCTCCCCCCGTGGTGGCAATCCTGTAATGTATGTAATGAGCTCTACATTTATCGAGACGAGCTCTTCCACCCATAGGTATCCTCCGTGGGTAACTGCCATCAGTTGCCTGACGCAGTTGCTTACATCTCGTCCCCTTCCAAAATGCGAGATCTCCAACAGGCCTAGAATCTTGGTTTTGGCAAGTTCGGTTGCCCACTGTTTTGGTTGGTTAATTGGTTCGTCGAAGTGTCCTATACCCACAGTATTCATGTAAACTTTCTTGACAAACTCTGGAAACTTGTCTGTGTCAATCACATCATGGTCTGAATACCGTAGTTTCTCCACGTGGCCTAACAGGTTACCCACGACACACACCCCTTCCGGAATGCACAGCAAGACTATGGTTGCAGCAGCCTGCTTACGCGGTGATCTTGCTACTGGCTGCTTGTCCTTGCGTTGTGGTGGCTGACTCGAGGTTCCTGCTTCCATTGTTCTCTCTTCTGCATACTCCTCTGCCCGACCGGTGACATCTTCCACTGTGCCCTCTTGTGACTGTTCCAGCGTGGTTGTGTGTGACCTTTCTGGTGCGGTCGTTTCTGGCTGGTTTAGGACCGTCCCATTAACCCTCGATGCTTCTTCAGGGCTTTCAGAGCGCAAAGGATTTCCTGTATCCTAGGTCTGTTGGCTCTGTCCTACTTCCGACATATCGATGTCCATGCCCACTGGTGTTGTTTGTTGGGTTTCCTCCACCACTGGTGTGGGGCTTCCTAGTGCCATATCAAGCGACAGGATTTCGTCCAAGTTGACGAACTCCGGAGGCCGAGGTGGTTGTTGTTCACTTTCCTGTGATTGCTGAGGTGCTCTGAGGTTGCTTCGAGGTCATTTGTAGGTCTGGCTCGGCACTCCTAGCTTGGGTGCTGCCATGGTGGTAAAGGTATTCTCCGTCGAGCTTAGTTGGCTCTGTAACTTCTACAAACTCGCTCTCTGCTCCGTATACTCTGTCGCTCTGTGATTTTCTCAATTTCAATAACCCTTTCGATCCTCATGTGCTTACCTTATATAGGAATCGTGTGAAACTTCTCGGAGACGTTACCCAACTTGCGTTTTGAATGAACTCGCGCTTCCCGCGTACTTGCTATTGAATTCCCTTGCCGTCACAAGTTGACGCGATTAATGCAGCATCCCGTCAATCGCTCGTGTCATTCAAGTTTGGTAGTCGTCGTCCGTTGGCGCTTAATTGTCGTACTCGTCCTTTTCGTCGTTTCCGCCTTTTAGTGACGGTTGGTCCTTTCTCCGTCGCGCTAGCGTTTCCTACTACGCGTGCCCATTCTCTTTTCGGCACGCTACGCCTTTCTTGCTCTCTTTTGATGTCCGACGCGGTAACCCCTCTGTTAGTTTTTTAAGTGCTAGGAGGTAGATTGTCCCTATACAGCTTCAATTGACTCCCATTGATCATCCCTCTAAGTTTTGTTCCTCCTAAATCCTTTAACTATACAACTCCCCCATCTGTGACAGTTTTTACTTCATATGGTCCTAACCAATGCATTCTGAATTTTCCTAGGTGCTGAAGAGATTTGTCGTACACCAAGACTAAGTCTCCTTAAAAAATTTCCTCTTGATATGTCTGTCATGCCAAGATTTGTCCCTTGCTTTATGTACTTCTTGGTAAAACCCTGCTAGAATCCTATCTTCCTCCATGATCATCAGCTGACTTAGCCTTTCCTGTACTGCGCCTCGCTCTATCATGTTGGTAATTGCTGCTATGCATAGACTAGGTACCAAAAACTCTAATGGCACCATTGCTTCTTGTCCATACACCAATCTGAATGGTGTCTGCCTTGTCAATTTTTTGCATGTGGTCCCGTACGCCCACAGTACTGTTGGTATCTTCAAGTCCCAATCGTCCCTATTAACGTTGCAGATCTTTGTCAGTGCATTCTAGAGGATCTTGCTAAAGGCTTCCACTGTTCCATTTGCTTGAGGATGATATGGTGTACTCTTTTGATGATAAACTTCAAACTCCTTAGTGATAGCCTTAATAGTGTTGTTAATGAAGTGAGTGCCCTAGTCACTCATCAAAATCCTTGGACATCCAAATCTAGTGATCACTTGCTCAAACAAGAAGTGTGTTGTTGTCTCTGCGCTGCAATATTTTACTGGTGTTGCTTCTGCCCATCTTGTTAAGTACTATGTCGCAGTAATAATGTACCTTGCTCCTGACCTTTTGGTTGGTGGGTTAATTGGTCCCACAAAATCTATTGCCCATTTCTCGAATACCTGCAAAGTTACTTGTGGTCTCAGGGGCATCTCGTCCCTTCTATTCGGTTTACCAACCCTCTGAAATACATCACATTTCTGGCAATAGTCTTTTGAGTCTCTGTAAACAGTCGGCCACCATAGTCCTGCGCGCAATACCTTCTGCGCGGTAGCTTTTCCTGCATAATGTCCTCCTGCTATTCCTTCATGGGCTTCTGCTAAAATCCTAGGTCTTTCATGTTCTAGCACACATCTTCTCAAGATGCTATCTGCACCCATTTTGTATAAGTGTCCTGTAATCAATTAATAGTCTGCAGCCTTGACTACCATATTTTTCTTTTGCGCAGTGTTGAATTATTGTGACCCAGTCCCTGTACTCAGGTACTGGATGATGTATGTGAAGTATTCATCGGCTGGACTGAAAATAGTTGTGCGTCGAGAAAGTTGTCCTCTAGATTCGTAGGTTCCTCCCCAATAGTGATCCTCGACAGGTGATTAGGTCCTACGTTCAACTTCCCTGGTTTGACTATCACTTCAAAGTTGAATTCCTGGAACAACAATAACCATCTACAAATTCTCCCCCCCAACACTGGCTTGTTGACGAGGTATTTGAGAGTTGAATGGTCTATGAACATCTTGAAATGTTTTCCCAATAAATAGTGCATGAATTTCTGAAGCGCATAGACCATAGCTAAGCCTTCTCTTTCTGTGGTATTGTAATTTTGCTCTGATTCTGACAGTTTTCTACTAGCGAATGTTATGGGATGGTCCAATTCTCCTGATCCTGGCTGCACCAGAATAGCTCCAAGTGTTATGGTCAATGCATCTACGTGTACATGGAATGTCTTTTCCTAATCTGGGAATACTAGTATTGGTGTGGTTACCATCTTCTCTTTCAGGGTGTCCAATCCATGCTGACAGTCCTCATTCCATTGAAACTTCTTGTCTTTTCTTAGCAATTTCTCCATTGGCACAGTGATCTGCGCATACCCCTTTATAGATTTCTTGTAGTATCCTGTGTGTCCCAATGTCGCTCTCAACTGACGGACTGATTTTGGTGGTGGTAGATTAACAATTACTGCAATCTTGGCAGGATCTACTAGCAAGCCTTGTTTGCATACTATATGGCCCAATAGTATCCCAAAAGGTGTTCTGAAGATACACTTCTTGATATTTAACGATATCTGACACTGCCTGCATCTTTCTAACATAAGCCTCAACACCCCTACATGGTCTTTCAACAGACTATAGACTGTCCAATCGTCCAGATATAACTCTAGAAACTGGTGGATGAATTCTTTGAATGCAGCTATGACTACTCTGGAAAATATTGTTGGTGCATTCTTCAGTCCAAACATCATAACTGTATATTGGTAGGATCCCCATTCCATGGCAAAAGTGGTCTTGTATCTTTCTTTCGTTGCTATCTTGATCTGATGGTCTCCTGAGAATCCGTCGGTGAATGAATAAGCTTCATGTCCTCCTAAGTTCTCCAACACCTCATCTGTGAAAGGAGTAGGGAACGGGTCATGTAGGCACGCATCATTCAGCTTCCTCAGATCGACACATATTCTTATTCCCCCTTGTTTCTTCTCCTGAACTACCATCAGGCTTACCCATTCAGATTCCTCTACAGGTTCTATGATTCCAACCTCCAACATCCTATCGATTTCAGCTTTGACTTTTGCTTATATATAGGGTTAGTCTGTATGGTTGTTGTCTAATCGGTCTTGCATCAGCTCTGAGCGGTATCTTCATTTCACCTAGCTCTCCTGCTATGCCTTTCGTTTCTGTGAACGTTGTTGGGAACAGGTCGTTGTACTCGCGCAGTAACTCTATTATGCTTTCCACTGTTTGCTCATCCCAATAGTCTTCAATGCTGGCCATTTTGGGATACTCAACTGTCCCAATGTTGACTTTCTTCACCTTGATCGGCGCAGCAATTACTTCTGATTCCAGAGGTGGACCTTCCACTTCTCTTTCGCTTTCAACTTCCTCAATCTGAATATCGCGCAGGTCATCTTCATCTGGTGCTTCTTCCTGCACATGGTAGCATGACAGTATTTCTTTTACTGTCTATCTATTTTGTTGTTGTTCTTTTGTCATGAGTTCAACCTCCGATTCCTTAACGAATATCACCCCTCTGATTTGTTTAAGTGTTGCGTCTATGTTGGGGTTCTCATGCTCAAATAAGAAAGTGACTCTAAAGTTCTATTGTAACACTGTCCAGTTTGTAGTTCCTCTGCGTAGTTCCTGGTCTGTATACCAGTTTGTCGGGATGCCTTCTAATGTGTGAACAAAATAATGAGGCCAGTCCTCCGGTGGTGTCATTTTCCATAGCGCTTTGCACTTCTCCAAGTGTTCTATCGGTGCCCCCTGTCCGTCATATTTCGGCAGTTGGTTGCTCCCTTGTTCTGCGCCAAACCTAATGCGCAGTAACCGCTTACATTTATACCAGTCGTTAATTGTTTCTTTGTGCGCACCCCACCATCTTGCAGGTGTTGCCTTGATTGTTATATCCAGGGCTAAGGGCCTCTGATTTTCTAACACTTCATCTTTGTATCATGTTACGAATGCTTCTAAGTCATTCACCCCATGGATGCTGGGAGATTCCCTTATCTCCGTACCTACCCATCTTACTGCACGGTTTATTCTTGCACATCTTCTTGTGGAGACTTTGTGTAACCTCTACTGCCAGTTTTCTAATCCTGTATTTGAGTCTAACGCACATGAGGTGATGCTTCTCGAGCTGAGTACCCCATCTGCAGTCGGGTTCACGTAATCTTCTTCTCGTGCGGTTGTTCTGTACAACTGGTTAATTTCCTCCAGGTCCAAGCAAGTAGGTTCTACAAACCTTTCCCCTTCTGATGGGTCCAATGGCGCAATGACTCTGTATTCTCCTGACTCGAATGTCATCTTCCTCGTCTTTAAGTTGGTTATGGCTTGGTTATCAAATGCCCAATCCAAGCCAAGCAATGTCGAATAAGGTGTTGTGCCATCCACTATCTCGATTACTTCGAAGTTGGCTTTAGTCCGTACGCCATCCAGAACTATTGTCACTCCTTTTAGTCTTCCAATTGGTAGAACTTTGTGTTGATTTGCTAGTTTGAGTTGAACAGGTGAATATCCTAATGTGGGTTCTCCCATACATTGCCATGTCTTCTTAGGTAACACATTTACTTCGGATCCTAAATCCATAATATCTCCAATGTTGGCGTTCAATCTAAATTCCCTGTTTGTTCTCCTTCTTGTATGCAGATGATGAATTGTTTTATGTTCTAGCTTTCCTTCTGCCTCTATGCTACATCTTTCTAGCATATTTTGTAATACTTTAACAAAGGATGGATCATTTAGTAGTCTAGCACAAGATTGCAAAAAAACCTTAATCGTACTTACTTGTCCCAGTGGTTGTGTTTCTTCGGTGTGATCCGGTGATGGAGGCATCTCATACACTGGTACTTCCTTATTATACTGCGCAGTCGATGTCGATGCAATGTCTGGTTTCATAAATTCTTGTCTAGCTTGCTTGAATGTCTCCTTTTCGTTCTGCGCATCAAATTGCTTCTTTGGTTTGGCATTCTTTTTCACCCATTGGTGTTGTGTTGGCTCTTGTCTTACTGCGTCGTTTCTTGTTTTAGCTCCTCCCCGCGTAAGTTTCTTCCTTCATCCCTCGCTTCTGCTGAAATCCACTGAACATTCTGATTGTTCTGATTTCTGTTCTCCTAGATCTTCCCTAATAGTGTTGGACATTCTTCCGTGTCATGATCTGATGCGCGACAATATATACGGGTCGTTGGCGGAAGTGTGCATTCTCTTGCATAGTGTCCTGGTTGTTGACAATTGTGGCATACCACTAGTCCTCTGCCTCTTCCAAAGCCTCCTCTTGCTCTTCCTCCACCTCTGTAGCAGCTCGATCCCCTCGCAGCGCATTATACTGAGGCGCCTGATTATACTGCGCGGTATTATAGTGTGGTTGCGCGGTATTGTACTGCAGCTGCGCAGTGTTGTATTGTTGTTGCGCGGTGTTATATTGTTGTTGCGCGGTAATATACGGGGCTGGTACTTGGTTAAGCTGAGGTGCGGCTTGCCCGATCATCATTTATGCCTGCACCTTGTATGCATCTGATGTTCTTTCTCCCATGAGGTCCATGGTTCTGCAATCTTTGTCATCATGGCCTACTGACTTGCAAAAGTTGCAATACGAGCTCTTCGATACTGTCTGGTACTTCTGCATCATTGGGCAGTGATATGGATCATGACCTTGTTTCTTACAGATCTCACACCATAGTACTCCTGTTGGCAATGGGTTTGGCATTCCTGCTGCCATGTACTATGCGAATGTTGGACATTCGTTCTTATGGTGTCCTTTTGTCCTACATGTGGTACACCAAACGACTTCTCTTTTGTCCTTACCTTTGTTCTGGTTTAGCTGGAACGTTAAGTTCTTCAGATCCTCCTTCAGCTTCTCTATGGTTGGATCTGTTTTCTGATATTGGTTTTCTTCCAATTGTAGGGATTCCTGTAGAGCCTATACCTGTGTCTGAACTTCTGTTGTCGTAACGGATATTTCATGTGTGGTAGCAGTGAATTGACGAACAGATGCCTATGCTACATATCTGTCATGACGTATTTTAGCTTTCCCTTCAATCATTTGAATCTCTGGTCAATCTCCCATACAGATTCTCCTGGTTTCTGTCTAATCTCTATCATCTCGTTCATGTATTGATCCTCTGAACTAGGCTTTTGGAACTCATTTATCAGCAGCTTCTTGATATCTTCAATCGTTCTGGTTATCCCTGGTGGACTGTTCGCAGCTAAACTCATGTACCAATCCAGTGCGCGATCTCTTAGCGTGATAGCTAACTGTGCAAGTTTAGTGTCCTCGTCTGTGATCTGTTTCGCTTCCTAGATCTTTTTGCAGATAAACAAGTGCTTCTCTGGATCCTCCAACGCCTCTCCTTTGAATTCTGGTAACCTGATGGTGGGATCATGCCCTGCCATCCTGAATGTTGAACTATTACCTTTGTGCGGTGTAGATACTTTACTAATGCTTCCTGACTGGCTCCCCCATTTGTTGTTCCTTATGTAGATGTACTTCATGTTGTCTTCCTTCTCTCGAAATTCGGTTGTCTAAATGGTGGTGTTCTTCTTGATCTATTAGTCGCACATGGGTTTATGGTTCCACACTGACAATGATATGGATAGAAGTGTTGCATTCTATTTCCTCTCTTGGACCTCTCGTCTTCCTTTGATATGTCGCGCGCAGGATTTCCTCAATCTGCTCCACAGCTCGGAGATCCTCTACCTCCTCTTCATCACTTGCCAAGCCTTCCCTCGCGGCTACGGCTCTCTTCTTGGTGTTCACCTTATATTGGTAGGGTACTCCACTGCGCGTCTTTCCACTGTTGCCATGATCGGCGTGATCTGGACTTCGTCCATCATAATTGGATCCAAGGCCTCCTCCTTCTTTCCTTTATCCCCTTCTCCTTCCATTTCTCCTTCTCCTGTCAGTGCTTCCCCCCTTCCCCCATGCACGCAAGGAAGTTTAGTTGTCTGACTCCATTGTCATTACACCTTTATTATATAGTAATATCTTAATGGAAGTATATAACGATCTAATGTACCTACCTTGAGGTCCCTTCAAGAACTCTTGTTCAACTGTGTTGTACGAATTCGTTGTATCTGCTGCAAATTCTGTGATAAATCCTGCAACAATGCTGTCTAACCAGAAATCTATTGCACGCATAAACTTATTATCAACTTGTTGTAACTGCGCGATCTCTTCAGGATTCCACTCTAGCTATCTGATCCGATTTGTAGGATGGTTGTGTTTCAATCTTTTTATCCACTCCTGCAATACATGCAGGAAATCACAGAAAAAGACTTCATGCAAGTCATTGAATACGTACTTGTCTATATATTTGCGCGGTGTCAACTTCGGATTTATGTTATCTTTCTACGCAAACTCTAGCTCCTTTGTCTTCAACCAGCTCTCTATCTCTGCCTTCGTTGGATTCCACGGTCTGAACATTCCCTTTTAGATTCTCATTCTCTTAACGACTTATTGTCTAACTCGACATTCTCTTGACGCGTATTCCACAAATCTCACATACTCAGTCCCATTTTCTTCCAACCAACCGGCAACGGAACCATTTGTTGGCTTTCTACTCCTCTTTTGGTCTTGAGGATTCTTTATGGTTTAGTCTGATTCTACCTTACCATCCTTGATTGACCCTGGTTCAGATTTGATAAGCTTCCCAACAAAAGCCCTTAAAAACTATCGACCCCTCTGGTAAACCAAAAGGCAACACAACACACAGAGTGTATAGCGCAGTCTCACCCGAGATAGCTCTATGGGTGGTTGCAATACTTAGGTGTTTGCAACCTGGGAATGAGCGGAGATCTGTGGTTGTGCTCTGTAATCTTTATTCATTCAGTCTAACATCTAATTATAACAGTCATTTTATTCATGCATGTGGAATACCAGATCTACCTAGTTACTTCATTCATCTAACATTCATCAAGTAATCAGATATAAAGACGCATACATTCCTTCACATAACACAAGTGTTACTATGGTCACCCCCTCCTGGGCTACGTCCACAAAGATCTGGCTCTCAAGATTTTCTTATGGTTCAAAAATATATCACGTCGTGCGTGGTTACAATCCTAGGTCTCACCCTTTTCCCCAGGCTCCTCGATCCCTGCGAAGCTGACTAGATCGCACCATTCTCCTCAGCCTGCGATCTAACCCTCGGGATCGAGTCGCTCACTACTCCCCTAGCTCACCAACTTAATGACTCATACAGTACTTACAACTTTCTCTTCCTCTGTGTATTTTTGTATATATCCCTCCCTCTGTCTCCCTCGCTCTTTGTCGCCTAGTACTACTTATTTATATCCTTGGCTCACCGCCCCTTACAATCCATTACAAAAACCCTAACCCTAGCGTCGTTAGGTCTTCCTTGCATACGCGCCTCGCTTGCTTCTCTTAGACATGTTGTTTTTCCTTCCAGCTATCCTTTCCTCCTTGCATGTTTCTCCTCCAAAAATAGCCTTTCTTCCTGACTCGGCCTGCATCCAACAGTAGTATTGCAATGTTTCCACTGGATTCTATCATGTATGAGGGTATGGCACTGCCATTTAATCAAGAGCACCAAGCCCTCTATGTACCTTGATGTTGGTGGCACTGCTTGTTGAACTCCTCCATCATGACCCTAGTGAAAATATACCCTTCACTCAAGCAAAATCATTGATTAGGCATGTTAAGTTTTTTCTATCTTATTTTAATGCTTAGAGGGTGATATTGATGATGAGGATCCCAATATAATCAATGATTTTGATGATATGTAGTTACTTGTTGTAGCATAATTTTTTTTACTCTAGAGGCCATCGAGAGCCTCTTTGTTGATGTATTTTGGTTTAGAGATGGATTGCAATTGGTGTTATTTTGGTTATATGCACCCTTACTTGCTATATACATGAGAAACTTTGCATATTAGTGTATAATGGTTTGGATTCATATGGATGCACATGAATATATATCTTTTTTTCCAAATTTGAATATTTTATGTATTTTTTGGTTGACCGGTTTTTTGGTGCGTTTTTTCCGGTTCCATTCCAGTTCAAATTTTTGGGGTTGATCGGTTTGATGACCAGTCTGGTTCTGATAACATTGGTTAGAAGTACTAAGTTTGGGGTCTTTGCCAGTGAGTATAAGGTTATCAACATAAAGTACCAAGTATGAGAAGATGGTCACCTACTCTCTTGGGTCAGAGTGGCATCTAGAAAAGTCGAAGTCAAATAGGAATCAGTTCATTTTTTCATACCAAGGTCAAGGAGCTTGCTTGGGGCCATAGAGGGATTCTTGAGACGGCAAACAAGACTAAAGTCACTCTAAACAAATTTAAGTGGTTGTTCCACATTAATTTATTCTTGAAAATCCCCATGCAAAAAGGTGGTTTTAACATCCATTTGATGGACCTCCAATCGATATAAGGCGGAAAGGACAAGGAGAATGGAATTCATTTTGGCAACTAGAGCAAACATTTCATTGTAGTCAATGCCTTCTACCTGTAAAAATCCTTTAGCAACAAACCAAACCTGGTGTCTGTTAACACTGTGATGTGTTGCATACCTAGTCCTATAAACCCATTTGCATTTGACAAGTTTTCTTCCTTTCGGACGAGGGACTAGATCCCAAGTATCATTCACCATTAAGGAACAAAATTCTTCATTCATTGTTCTTGCATCCCATTCTAGTTGGTGAGATGCTTCTTTAAATGTTTCCATATCTAGAGTCCCTATAACTTGACCCAAAAGAGAAGAGGCTCATTGAAATTGTGAACATGTTTGGCACTCAACAGAAGGATCACCAACTAGATCGTCGATCCCTTCCCTTATTGTACACGGCCATTGAGGAAGTTGTGGAGTTGGTGTAGGTTCAGATTCAATAGACTCGATTGGAAGAGGAGATAGAGTAGGCACAGTTGGGTTTTCATCCTCACTATCATTATATGAAGAGGATGAATGATCCAAAATAGGAGCAATAGGATTAAAAGAGAAGAAAACGTCCATATATAAGTAAAAGGAGATGGCACATGCATCAAAGATGGCTCTCAAGCCGAAGATGACGTCGAATCAAGCACGCAAGCCAAGAGACATGATACATTCCAAAACTACACTTATGAGATAATTCAAGTCCAATAATAAATTAGCAAGCTTAGGGCAACTCAAAGGTTCCACCCACTATCACCTCAATGGACACCTCTCTCACTTTAGGTCAACTCCCCTATGGCACAAGGGGGGTTTCCCTAGATGAGATTGCTAAATCAGTCCTTATTAACCGTTAAAACAAAATCAGATTTAGCAATCTAATAGTTTATGATATGCAATGGATATATGGTAGTGGATTCAAGTAGAATAGTGCCTAATCCTTAGGCAATGGAGTCAAACACTTTGAAACTTTGAAGATTTGATAATAGACAATATTCACCCAATAAAGATGCTCATAACAACAATACTTCTTAGTTATAAGAGTGCTGCAAATTCAAATTTCAGCCAGCATACTAAGTTCATAAAGATGCAATGGTACTTTTGTTATATTCTTGTTTCATCACATAACATCATATTCTGAAATATGAAGTAAAAGACAGCTTTCTATTAGGAAAAACAACCCAAGTACATAACATAATCCAAATCTGAAATTAAGAGTCTTTGTGCGGACAAAAGAGTCACTTTCAGACCTCTCATGCTGAAAAATAAACCCTATAACAGCAGCAAAGTTTCCAGTATAGAAGAGAGGAAAACAAGATACAACAATAGCCTTACAATTGATGATTGCATCCCTGAATATTTCCTTAATGAAGCTCCAAACCTGAACAAGATATATTTGATTTTCAGCCCAATGTTCTAGGGTTTTCTCCAACATGAAAACACAATTTGCAAGTGAAATGAGCCTTCTCTTTTATAGGTCTCTCCTCTAACTACCTCGAGCACAAAAATAATAAAATACGGCCAAAACCCTAGGGCATTAACCTTGGAAATTGCAAATGTGCTTGACAACGTCAATGATGTGCCACTTGTCTTCTCTGACATGAGTGCTCTCCTTTAGATGATTTGTAAAATCCCTTTGGAGCAGTGAGATGTACAGATTTGTGCATAGAAGGCCTCAAATGTGAAACGCTCCTCTTCTTTGACCATGTCAAGAGGCCACATGTCTTTCCTTTATCTAAGTGTTCCATTATTTATCATTTTTCCTTGATGTATGAGTTGTTCTAGGTGGAGAGAACTCCCAAAAGATTGTGCATTAAATGCGATGAAACTCTTAACTATATCCTTACAAAGTAGGACACTTCTTCTTGAGATGTGTGCCTTGAATAGGGTGTAGAAGAGGTTTTGGGGCCACTTTGACCATGTCTTCATCCATAAAACACTAAAAATCCCTTGAAAGGATGAGCACTCCTCTATTATAGAGACGTGTGCTTTGATAAATGTGCAAAAGGCGGCTAGGGGTCCATTAACCCCCCCCCCCTTACACAATGCATGCATGCCACATGTCTAGGGCACTCTCCTTCCTTGACCCTTTGACCAAGCAAATATTAATGAAGTGCCACTAGACATGGTGTGCTCTTAGAAAATGTGCAATTAATGGCCTTAATCTAGAGCGCCTTCATAAACAAAATACAATCACCATCCTCTTAAGAATTTCTAAGCTTATCTTTGACTTAGGAATGGTTCATGCTACCATGTGTCCTCTACTAAAATGACCTTCAAGTGGAGTGACCTAGAGATATGTGCTTGCTCCTCCAAACAGGTAAACATGGATCTTCTTAAACAATGCCAAGTGTGAACCAAGGTGGGGCGAAAGGGAACATGGATTGAGGATTGATCTGACAAGTCACGAAGGGAAGTAGTATGTGAAATCCAAGAGTGGTAATCAAATCTTTGATGGAAGAGTAAATTTCTTCGATTAGAGGGAACTCCAAAAAAAATTTGGGCAAGTGCAGGGGTCTAAAAGAAGTTCAAGTCTCCTCCAAGCAAGAAAGTCATATTTCTTGGGCAGAAGGAGGCATTGATACTCTCTCCACGCAGAGAGAATGGTGGGTGGGTTATGGGTTGTTGATTATGGAGCCTAATTATCTTCTTGATTCAAAGGTCTTATATCAACCGTGTTTGGATCCCAATCCCTCACAAGGGTTTGTTGGGTATGTGTTATATGTTAGAAATAATAGGTGTGTTTGTTTCACCATAGACAATATAACAATATTGTCACCCAACCACAGGCCGAAGCCACCCCCAAGCACCTTAACCTTGACAGAGAATAATTCTGGAAGTAAACCCTAGGCCTAATAGCCAATCAATGTAGCGTACCTCTCTCCAGAGCTAGCACACAAGGCAGAAAGTCCAAACCATAACCAAGAGAAAGTCCAAGCCTATACCGAAAATACAAGTTGCAGTAGCTGCAACTGCAGCTACTCTCCAGACTTGCGCACTTACTAAATTTCTGCAGTGCGCACTCTTAAATTTCTGCAGTTGCGAGCTGTATCTGTCAAATGAGCTCTAGTGTCCTGTATTTATACTGCTTCTCCTTGGCTGTCTGGGCCGACTTCTCATTCTGGAGGCTAAAAACTCAATATTAAATATTTCCTTTAGCCGACTTGTCTTCTAATGTTATGTCCAATGCTTTAGGGTTTCTTCTTGCTTCTCGGAATATTCTATTCTTGTCAGGGTTACATGTGGAGGTTAATACCTCTCGCAGCTACCATAATATCAACATTATATTCTTTGTACGACTAGCCCCATGTGTTTTTATGTTACACCGGGCACAATAGGAGGGTCACAGGGGGGGCGGCAGCCCCCCCTATCAAGGGGTTCAGGGGCAGATCCCTCAAGAAAAAAAAATTGGGCAGTTTTTTTTGCATCCATTTTGGGCAGTTTGGGGCCTGGGCACACAGTTTTTCAGCCCATGGTTTTCTAATTCCCATTAAGAATTAAGGTTGTAACCTAATCCAAGTCAAGGGATTAGGGATTTTGGATGCCACAGGATCCTATATATTATATTGTAATGGTGAAGTTAAAGACAATGAGAGAGAGTATTGTGACTAAGAGAGGAGGTTGCAGTAGATGTGTCGTAGGTGTTATCCCTTCATTTTGCTGGACAAAATAAAGGAAGGACTAGTTGTTCCTCCATGGACATAGCCCATATCAAGTGAACAACATATATCGGTGTCTCTCTTGTATTGTTTCTTCAATGTTTTATTTCCACATTCATTTTGATTTGTTTTATTTTTTATTGCTCTGTGATCCTATTCCTAACATGGGTGACGACAAAACAGAGATGTCTACACATCATCTTGCAGTCATCATCATACACCACTAGTTCATGGCACAATTACCTTGGGAAAATGCAAGTTTGTTGCGATGGATGGTGTGGGGATAGGAATATAATGCCCCACAAGATCTTTGATAATAAGTCATATTTGGTCGCAGTCATGGTGGATGAAGGGACGTAGAAGTGTGGGATAATTTGGGAGGGTGAAAGGCGTAGGCATCAACATAATATCAAATTGAATTGTAGTATGTGGGTTGTAATACAATCTTTGGGGAGGGGGAGGGGGGGAAAAGGGGGAGTCGAAGGGAGTGAAGCCAAGGTATACATAGAACTGGTCAATGTGCATCAAACTAGTCGTTTCCAATTGATTTTTCCACTAAAAGTTATAAAGTTAATGTTGACATTTATCTTTGCTTAGATGTTACTTTCATCAACTTAAATTTTAACCTTAAAAGTTGAAATGGGGCCCACATTTTAGAATGTTTGGCAATGGAATCACATCCATCGAACCTCACATGGAGAAGATAGAAATTGGGGTGTCTTTCAACTTTCAACGCACTTTAACAACTATTTTAGTACATGTGCAAGATAAGGCCTATAGCCCTTCCTCATTCACCTCTTAAGTTGGGAATTGTGGGATTCTGAGTTTGAAACCTAGAAGGGGAATAGGTTGTTCAATGGTGCCAACTAAATGAAACCTATATGCTACCCAATGGTGCCCACTAATTTAAAACATAAAATGGCAACAATTGTTGAAGTCATTCACCAAGAGAAAGCAAACTTCAAATTCTTGGACTCTATTAATAAGCCCGGGCCCCAGAACCCATATGAGCTATGCACTCTAGAGACCATTTAGAGTCTCAATGTTTATGTATGTTCTCTCAAAACTTTTTTATGTATCTCAAATTATATCTCGACGTATTTTTGTTATTTGCACCCTTACAGCAATATAAACGAGCAAAATTTCCATATTTGGTGTCTAATAATTTGGATTTACATTGTTGTACATAAATATATTTTTTAATTAAAATTTGAATATTTGATGTAATTTTTATTAAACTGGTTCTTATACCAATTCTTCAACTAGTTCCATTCCAGTTCATAATTTTGAGGTAAATTGGTTCAATAGTTTTGGTTCTAACTGTTACCCAATATGATGCATAAGCATTTTTTTTGGACATTTTGCTATCAGTTGTCGGATATTTACAGAGGTTCAGATTGTGTATGGGCATTATCTAGGGACATATCATGGAAGCACACACCTTTCTTGGCATTACCCTTATGGTTGACTAAGGAATCTTGGGATTTCCTAGTAACTGACTATTGTTCAACAATGGGTGTTGTGGTGTCATTGAAAAAGGTGTCATGTGCAAAGTGATCAATTCATGTCCCTGTCAATGGTTTTGATGGCATATTTCAGTGTATTCAGCATTGTGATTATGACATGGTGGTATTTTAGTTAGGAGGGTATACGTCACATTAACCCCTTTTATTATTTGAGTGTCATTGTCACCTTTTTTATGCTCCAACATTCACATGGTGTTATTTTTACATCATATGGTGATATTGGGTTCATGTGTGAGATTCCTAGTAGATATGACATGTATTTGCACTTTATTGAACTAACTATCATGTCTACTAAGGTTATTTCAAGTTTAATTATTTGTGCATGTTATCAAAGGATTTGTACTTGTGTAAATCCCGTCACAAGATGCCAATCTTGCATAACAATTGGAAGTAATTGTCACTATCACCTAGACAAATACTTCCCTCGTTTTAGTGTTGGGTGAAGATCCAACACATTAGAGGCTTCCCTTGTGACCTCAAGGGATCCTATAGCAAGCTATAGGCAAGTCTACGGCCCCCTATCTTGGTCACCCAATGAGATAGGCTAGGCCTAGGAAAGTAGAAAGGCTAGGATTAGTTATACAAGGTGATTGGTTGACGTGTGTGAGACAAGAAGTATTCTGATGCATATAATAGACAATTACCAAGACAAATCAACTACCAATCACCTCTAGATGATAGCTATCAAGTAAAACTGTTTGCTGTCGTAAAATTGCTGCAGTAAATAAGTATATATCAGCAAAGTATATTTTGCAACAGCATCAACAAATCAGCCTAGAAAAAATAGCAATTATATCTTAGAATTAAGCCTTCAATGAGTTGATCAATATCCAATCATCAAACAGTATTTTTGAGCTAATTTTACCCCAATATTAAGTAAGTTATCAGCAATTAGTCAAACCCTAATGGCTGCAGCAAACCCTTTATAACAGCAGCAATAAATATACTTAGTTTTCCAAGCAATGAGTTAGAATTAGTGTGGAAATGAGGTTAGTAATTTGGTTGTCAAGTAGCATGAGAGGAAGAGATTTTGTTTGAGTTTTACAAACACTTGTAGACAAGAGACTAGTGTCATTTTCCTTCTTAGGGAAAATGGAATCAACGCAATACATTCAAAGGAGGCTAAGTACAAGAGAAACGTGAAGGTTTAAACCCTAAAATTATCCCGTCATAAACCTAGGTCAAACCTCAAAGGAAGAGCTACTAAAGTTTATCCTCTCATAAACCCTAGGTGTCGTCCCACTTCTTCTCATGTGTTTAGCTAAGAAAATGGATGGAAAACTAGGTTTTAAACCCTAGGGGAATAGCCACTCCTAACCCTTAAGATAAACCTTGAATGTTTCAACAAGTTAGGGTGAATACAACAAGGGAAGGGGATAACCTCTCTTAATCCTTCCTTGGGGTTTCAAAATAATGATAACATGCAACTATTACCTCTCTAATAGAGCATTAACCAAAATACACTAAGAAACGACACTTAAACTTGCAAGAAATACTTACAAGTCAAGTCGCTATCATGAGGAAACCCTAATTGCATGAAGAATTCACCATAACAAGACAAAGCATCCATCCAAATCACTCCAAAGGTGTGCATAAGACATCCATAGCAAAAACGAAGAGATAGATAGCAAGTAGTAGCGATCTCACAAGTGAGTGAGTTGTGTTTGATCCAAATGATGCGCTAGCATCTTTTATATGAGGTAACCCTAGCACACGTGTCCACATAATGATCTAAAACAACAATAATCCATGATACAAGTGGGGTCGACCCCTCAAATGGACTCTAACAATGAATAATCATGATAATACACCATAATAATGTCCTCCTAGGTCACACTTGTGATGTCATGCTCCAAGAGGGCGTGTGAAACCTCCAAAGGCCATGTCTCATCATCCAAGAGGTGCAAGCAAGGTGGAGGGTGTGTCTCCTCATCAAGGGTCATGTCATATAATCAAGCCATCAAATGGTGCCTCAATGGCAAGCAATCCCATCATCATCAAGCAAACCCTAGCGCATGACATCATCGTCAAGGAGCTCAATGTCCAAGGAGGGAAGGCCAGCGTCCAAGGTGGAATGATCATGCATCACCTCTCTGAGTAGTGTCCAAGCATAACCAAGTGCAACGTCCTCCATCAAATGTTGAATAAGGTACGGGGTGCACTATCCAAGGTGTGGGCTTTCTGCCCATCTACTTGCCATCATGACCATATATGTCAAATAAGAGCTCATACGTCCATCATCCAAGGCCTGGGAGGTGTGAGAGGATGTATATGAAGGAGGTCAATCACCAAGTGACCCAACGTTCTGAATCACACGTGTTGTGTCTTAAGTTTCACCATAGTTTCACCGCCAAACATCTACAACAAATAAGAAAGAAAGAGAACATAAAGAAACAATAAGTAAAGTTTAAAATAAATTTTAAAACACATAATTGAAATTTGAATTATAAAAACATAAAGTTCTAAGTTGAATTATCTTCTAAATTATAATGACTTACGTGGCATCAAAACAGTCCTTGCAGCAACAGCATCTTCATAGCCAAATAGTCTGGTACCATCCTGATACATCTCTATCTCGCGATTAATTTCGAGGCGAATCGCGACATCAAGTACCATCCTCTGAAGACAAGTATGGAGCCCTTCCATCACCTCGCCATCAAAATCAAAGTTGCATTCGTAGGAAAATGCAGGGTTGAGGAAAATCGTTGTTGCATGAATGGGTCGATGGAGCACCTCGATCCATCGAGTATCAATCAAATCCCATAATAGCATATGTCTACGAAACCCATGGCTACCCTTGCCCACATACTAAGCCTGAATAGCTTCTTTGGCCCTATCCATGGCCTCATACAAATAGCCCATTGTGGGCTTATCACTATCAACCAATCTCATAACCTTTACAAAGGTTCACTCACAGAGCACACCTCTGCCACTCCTTCCCAGAAGGAGTCATTGTACACCAATCTAGCAATGGCTTTCCCATCCTCTCTCCTGCTATATGTAGAATCTCGCCACTCATCACAAACAAACATTTGCTTCAACTCAAACTGACATCGAAGCAAAGACTGAAGAGTAATGAAGTTGGTGTCAAAACAGGTGATTGCAGGACGCCGCAACTCCCTCTTTTTGGTGTGTCTCCTCATGAGGCTAAGAACGAAAGTACGGTTATATATGAACTTGGGGACGTTCCTAGCCTGATCAATCACCTCCTTGATGAAGGAGGTTTTCCCCATATCCTCGAGCATCAAATCAATACAGTGTGCAACACATGGAGTCCAGAACAATGAACGGTACCTCTACATAAGCAACCTACCAACAGCCACATAATCAGTTGCATTATCTGTTATGATTTGCACCGCATTATGCGAACCGATCTCCTGGATGAACACATCCATCAACTCACACAACAATGCTGCATCTTTCGCATGTGTCGATGCATCCACTGATTTGATAAACAAGGTACCTCTAGAACAATGTACCAAGAAATTGAGAAGGGACCTACCCTTCCTATCTATCCAGCCATCAAACATCACTGTGCAGCCAGAGATCTCCCATCACTACTTGAACTCCGCCAATCTAGTGTTGATGTCCTTCTTTTTTGCTTGAAGAATTGGCCCCCGCAACTCCTCAAAGGTAGGGCTTTTATACCTTGGGCCAACAACAACAATGGCATCACACATCAACTGCCAAAATGGATTGTTCTTGGTGATGCTGAGAGGTATGTCACTCCAGAAAATACACCTCCCCACAACCATGTCTGCTTCTTTCTTCTCCTTTTTCTTCAACACTGACTTGATGGAAGGTTGTGCTCTAGGGGTGGTTCGTGGAACAAAAAAATATGTGAACTTCCCGGTACCTAAATCTATGGAGCCCCTCCCACTACATTGTCCCTCTGGGGTAGATGTCGTTGAACTTCTAACTGAAAGTTCGCCTTCTTTGCAGTTGCTTCATCTTTCTTTTTATCCATTGCTTCAAGTGAATCAAATGCAATTCTCATAATCTTCGGGTTAGTATTAGGACAAATGTCAACATCATGCCCAGGGATTTTAGCTAAATGATATTTCACCCTACAAATCCCTCCTGACATTTTCTGCCCACAGAATTTGCTACTCAATCGTTGTCGGTTTGTCCCATCTTCAGGGATCCCATACACCCAAAATGGATCCAATGGCTTCGGCATATTTTTTGATGAAATTGACAGCTTCAAAATTCAACCCTAAGGCACAAAAAAAACAAGAAAATGATATTAAACCCCACTAGAAAAAAAATAACAGCCCATTGGTAAAAAAAATCAGACCTCTAGATTAGATTATTAGCAATGAAAAATGACAATAAGGGGGTGGAGAAAAAATTAACATCAAGGCTCAAGCTTGTTGTACCATAAAAAAAAATGTTACATTGTTTTATGGGCATGAAAATGATGGCAAAATGACCAAAAAAATAACCAAAACGTAGGCAAGCAAAGAAGCAAGCAAACTTGCATAAATCTATGAAAAAAATACATTAACATAGTGGAATTTAAATACATACCTATGAATGGAAGATTCAACACCGGTTGGCAAATGAAATTGAACCCTTGCTCCACTTAAAAATCCTTGATGGTGATAATGATGGTTGTTTAGTTACCTCCACAATGATTGAGAAAGACCACAAACCCTTCTCCTTCCTTCTCCAACAACAAACAAGTCAAATGACCAAATCACCTTTATCCCCGCAGACTAGGCGCGTCCCGCAACTTTTTCTATCGACTCACGATTTTTTGGAAAAAATCATTGATTTTTAGTATAAGTCGCTAAGTCGCAATTTTTACTAGGCAATTTTTCAAGGCCAGGTAAAAGTCGCGATTTTTTGGCGAAAAATCGTCGATTTTTTCAACAGTGGTCTGGACCTTTATACCAAAGATGTTCATTGAGATATGCATTCGTAATTTTCTCAAGAGATTCAATTTCCTACACAAGAATTGGATAGCTATACCAGTCCATAAACCAAATGCCCACTTCCTTTTATGAATTCACAATATGATTCTAGTAAAGAAATGCAGCGATGTGTGACCATGTCGATTGCATGTGCCACGCCATATACTACATAAACCATTTTATTGCTTTAAACAAGTAGAGATGCCAAGATCAGCCGCACATCAACGTTATCATGTAAAAATCGATTTCTTTTGTCTTATCACGATATGTATTGTAGACAAGTCCAAGTGTATGATAGTCATCGGAGACATTAGGTGCAAGGCATATAACCTCTTTTAAAAGTCGAAAAGGTAGCCCATCATAGTCTTCTTTGTTAAGCTCAAGAGTGATCTTGAAATAAACAGCAATCTATCTCCATATTTGTATTTGCAACATATATACACTTCTATCATGGCCTTCCTTCACATCAAGCTTATTCAGACACACCCACAAATAGCGACAGAGAGACACCATGAGCATAGAGACATAAGAACTTTGTCCAACATACATAACTGATCATGGACCATTACTGTTATTCGTTAGCCAATACTTATCAAAAGTTATAAAATATTCTTGAATGGCGAAAAACTTGAAGACATGATCAAGCAATCTAAGGACCAGCTAAATTGGCGAACTTAAAAATGTGCAGCAGTAGCTTGTGTGATGTCTCGTTCCCAAGAGTAGGCCAGCAGGGAATGACTTAGTAGTCTATATGTTCCCGTAGACTATAGTCAGGCACAAACAGGGAACAAGATGGAGAAATAAGGGGGAATTGATGGCTAAACGATGAATTAAGCCAAAATACTTAGGAAAAAGTCACTTAAGCCTAAGTCAACGAAGAATTAGAATGAAAAGGTGTTAAGGGGGACTTAATTGACAAATAAATCACTTTAGGAGGAAAAGCGC
>ML862536.1:0-13805 GCA_009831015.1 Picea engelmannii
GCTGAAAAATAGGGCTCAAATATTCATTTGAATCTCCAAATCAGTGACACCTTTTGAAAATATGAGAGAGGTTTTTATTATTTGGTTTTTCCTCTAAAAAAAATCTTAGGGATTTTCAAAATTCCTCTGTTGTTGGTTAGAAACAGATCTTGAAGTTTACCACTAAACGAGTGATTTATGCAATGCACCCTGTATCTTGTGTGCATGAAATTCCTTTGTGTGATGACATCTTCTGTGCGATGACATCCTCTACGCGATGCAGTCTTATGCACAACAACATTGTCTATGCGAAAACATCCTCTGCACGACGACATCTTCTATGCAATGACATCTTCTACGCGACGATATCTTCTGTGTGACGACATCTTCTGTGCGACGACATATTTTACGGGACAACATATTCTGCATGACAACATCCTCTGTGCGGCAACATCCTCTGCGTGAAGAAAACTTCTATGCATCGACATCTTCTGCGTGACAATGTATTATTCACAACAAAATCCACTACGTGACAACATCCTCTACACGACAACATCTTCTGCGCGACGACATCTTCTGTGGGATGAAATCTTCTACGTGCCATCATCTTCTGCGCAACAACATCCTTTGCATGACGACATATTCCGCGCGACAACATCCTATGCGTGACAACATCCTCTATGCGATGAAAAATTCTACGCGATGACATCTTCTGCATGACAACATTTTCCATGCGACGACATCTTCTGCGTGAAAACATCCTCTGCGTGACAACATCCTCCGCGTGATGACATATTCTGCACGACAACATGTTCTATGTGAAAAAATCCTCTATGCGATGGCATACTCTGTGTGACTACGTCTTATGCGCGACAACATCCTCTACGCAACGACATATTCTGCGTGACAACATCCTCTACACAACGTGTAACAATTGAAAGCAACAAAAGCCTTTGTGCAATGAACTTGCACAACGAGTATTCTTTTGAAGTTTGCAATGATACTGATGACATGGGGTGTTGTTTTTGTTCCTTTTATAACCTTATGAAAGGTGATTATGAGCCATAATACATTTTGACATGATATTCTCCCTAACCTATGAATCATCTAGGAATTCCTTGATTTTCCCAAGATCTTGTCATGAATTTGAAAACTTTGGACAAACCTCTAAATCTAATTATGAAAATGATGGTGCTAACACAAACATCATTCAATTTCCTCAAGTCAACAAAGATCATGATTCCCCCTTTCTCTTTTCCCGTACCACCATAGTACTAATCCATTCTGATTCTTCCATAGGTTCCATGACACTAGATTCTAGCATCTTGTCAATTTTTGCCCTTGCTTTATCCTTGTATATTGGATTTAATATGTATGGTCTCTTTCGTATAGGTTCAACATGTAGTTTCAAAGGTATATTCATCTCTCCAAGTTCTCCTTCTAATCCTTTCATCTATGAAAATTTCACTGGGAACAAGTCATCGTATTTGCACAACAACTCTATGATTCTTTCTACTATCTGATTGTCTGAATAATCTTCAATGCTTGCAATCTTCGTGTTTTCTGTTGTTCCAATATTCACCTTTTTGATCTTCAATGGGGCTACATAATATTCTAAATATAACTTTGTATCCTCTACTTCTCTTTCTCCTTCAAATTTTGGGATATTGATATCACGCGGGTCATCCTCTGCTGGGTCTTCTTCTTCTTCTGCGACATGATAACAAGGTAACAATTGTCTAACGATCTGTCTCTAATGGTTCTATATGCTGTCACAATATCTACTTCAAGTTCTTCAAAAATCCTATCCCTTACTACCTTTAACATTGTATCTATCTATAGACTCTCATGCTCAAAGGATAATGTAACCAAAAAATTCTATTGCATTTCTTCCCAATTGCCTGTTTCTTTGCATTGTTCTTGTTCTGTGTACCATTTCCTTGGAATTCCTTCTAAGGTGTGAATAAAGTAATGTGGCCATTTTTATGGTGGTACCAATCTCCATTGGGCCATACACCTATCTATGTATTCTCTGGGTTTTCCAATCCCATCATACTTTTCCAAAAACCTCATCTCCTGCTCTGCACCAAATATAATGTGCAATAACCTTTTACACTGAAACCAGTTCTTAATATTCTCCTTATGTGCACCCCAAAAATGGGTATGTGTTTCTTTCAATTCCATGTCTATAGATAATAGCCTTTGATTTTCCAAAATTTCTAATTCAAACTTTTCTAAAAATTCTTCTAAATTACTTTGACCATGAAAAGTGGGAGGTTCTCTTACATCAGATCCAATCCATCTCAACGTGCACATCATTCTAGCACATCTTCTAGTCAATAATTCATGTAGTCATTTCTGCTATATTTCCAATCTTGTGTCAGAGTTTGAAGCACAAGAAATAATACTTTTCCAACTCAACATTCCACCTGTAGTCGGGTTGATATAATATTCTTCATGTGCAGTGGTTCTAAATATAGTTTATGTCTTCTCTGAGGATATTATCTATGGGTTCTGCATACCTTCCTCCTTCTGAGGGATCCAAAAGTGAAATAACTCTGTATTCACCAGATTCAAATATCATCTTCCTTATATTCAAATTGATGATTCTTTAGTTATCAAAATCCCAATCCAATCCCAACAGTGTTGGATATGGTGTAGTATTATCTACTATGTCAATGAATTCAAATTATGCCATGGTGCATATACCATATATATCTACTAGCATCCCATTCAATCTTCCCAATGGCACCACTCTATGCTGATTTTCTAACTTCAAATGAATAGGTGAATATCCCAATTGAGGTTCTCCCATAGCTTCCCATGTCTTCTTTAACAAACAATTGACTTCTGACCCTAATTCTAGTATGATATCTCCCATATTTAATCTCCAATATTTGCATTCAACCTGAATTCACTACTTGTTCTTTTCTTCCTTCGAACCTGATTTACTATCTTTACCCCCTCTTCCCCAACATTATAATTTTCTAACAGATTCTGTAGTGCTTGCAGAGATGAATTATCATTTAATATCTTGACATAAGATACCAAAAAGTTTCTTAAGTTACTTACTTGCTCTGAATTTTTCTCTTTGTTGGTTTGATCAAACAAGGGAGGCATGTCATACACTGGTACATAATCTACTAGCTTCGTTCCTAAAGTGGGCGCAATATTTTCCTTCAAAATATCTTGAATATCTCTTTTTCTTTGTGCGCATCAAACTTTTTCTAAGGTTATGAATTCTTTCTTACCCACTGGTGTATATCCTGGTTCTGTTTTGCTGCATCATCTCCTATCTTAGCTCCACCTCGAATCACTATATTGATCTTCTTTCCATTCTCTTCCCTTTCTTCCACAACAATCCATTGCACATTCTCATTATTTTGGTTCCTCTTTTCTTGTATCTTTATTAATAGTGTCGGAAAATATTATGTTTCATGGTCTGCTGCGCGACACTATGTACATGTCATAGGTGGTAATGGAAAATATCTTGCGTAGTGTACAAGATTCTGACAGTTATGAAAAAATACTGGTCCTCGACCTCCTCCAAATCCTCTTCCTCCACGACCACCTCCTTTATAGATTCCTATGTTACCCTGATTATCTCTATGTTGTATATTATACTGGGGTCCCTGATTATACTGTGGTTGCGTATTATTATACTGAGGCTGTGCATTATACTAAGGTTGTCCTTGAAACTGCTGCACATTATTTTACTACGGTTTTGATGCAAATTGTTGTGCTTTACTAAATTTTGGTTGCTACGTAGGTTGTCCTGTTATGTATATGAAATCCTCTCTTTCATCATCTCCAGATTTCTACAGTCCTTGTCCTAATGTCCAACTGACTTACAAAAATTACAAAATGTACTCTTTGGCACTGTTTGATACTTCTGAATCATGGGACAGTGATATGGATCATGTCGATATACTTTACATATCTCACACCATGGTCCTCTTGAAGATAGGGGGTTTGGAATTCCCACTCCTATATACTGCACAAACAATGGAAACTCATTCTTATGATGACCTTCTGTCCTACACATTCTACACCAAACATCTTCTCTTTTTTCTTTACCTTTATTTTGATTTAATTGAAATATTAAGTTCTTCAAATCTTGTCTCAGCTCTTTTGCAACTGGATCTGTATGCTTAAAATGATTTTCCTCTAAATGTAAGGCTACTTGCAGAGCCTCAGCCTGGTTATGAAATTTATGCTTCCTGAAAGGATACTTCAAGTGTGGCAACAAAGAATTAACAAACAAATTTCTATGTTGCATATCAGTAATAGGGAACTTCAACTTACCTTTGATCCTTTTAAACTTATGATCAACCTCCCAAACTGATTCTCCCAACTTCTATTTAATCTCTATAATATCATTCATAAACGGATCCTTTGAGCTTGGATTATGAAATTCATTGATCAACTGCCTCTTCACTTATGTGACAATTGTAGGTGCTCCTGTCGGGTTATTTGCTCCGAGACCCATTTACTAGTCTAATACATGATATCTGAATGTAATTTCTAACTGCACAACCTTGGTATCTTCATCTGTAATCTAATTGTCTACCCAAATATTTTCACAGATGAAAATATGTTTTTCTGGGTCCTTCGACCCTTCTCCATGGAACTAAGGTAACCTAATAATGGGATCTTGACCTGCCATTGTGAATTTTTCTATGCTACCACCTCCGCGTGGTGTGGAGATTTGGCTGCTACTTGATAAATTTATTCTAATTGAATTAGACCCGTGTCCAAAAATTATTCTACCTCTAATCACTTGCTGGTTAACCTATTTTTCTTCTTTAGATGTCTCAGTTGCACATGGGGTTGTGGGTTCCACACTAATTCAGATATGGAATGGAGAGCCTTTTTCTGCGCCGAACCCATGACCTCTGGTTTTTCTCTCATATGTGGTGTGCAAGATATCCTCAATCTATCTTGTGGCATGAAGATCCTATAACTCCTCCTCATCACTATCCAAGCACTCTCACTCAACTACTTCCCTCTTCTTACTATTCATATTATACTGGTAGGGTCGTTCGTTGTGTGTCACACCTGCTTTCCTTATAATTTCCTTGGTTTTTTCATCATCCATCATGATGGGGTCCATTGATTCTTTCTTATACCTACTCTCTAGAGCCTTCTTCATATCTCAGATCTTCCTTAGTGCTTCCCTCAGTTTCACCATGCACGCATAATGATCTAGCTGTCTGACTCCATGGTCATCACGCCGTTATCATGTAATAAGATATTGATTGACATGTAAAATGAATTGATGTACCTCCCTCTTGGCCCCTTCAAGAAATCTTTCTCTACAATAGTATGTGAATTCGTTGTATCTATTGCAAACTCAGTAATAAACCCTGCAATAATATTGTCTAACCAAAAATCTACTCCGCATGTGAATTTATTATTAACCCTTTCCAACTACACAATATTCTGATCAGTCCACTCAAATGGTTTAATCTGATTCATGGGATGAGTATCCTTTAACCTCAATAACCACTCTTGCAATAAATCTGGAAAATAACATAAAAATGCTTCATGTAAATCAGTAAACACATACCTCTGCAGATATTGGTGCGGTGTATATATGGAAATCTTGTTATCTTTCTACGTGAAATCTAACTTAATTGTCTCCAACCATATTTCAATATCTTGCTTCATAGGATTCCATGGCCTAAAAATCCCTTTTTACCACTGCATCTTCTTCATCAAACCCCTCCCAGGATGTTCTTCTAAGTTATAGCTGACAACATAACCATTTGTTGGATGTATGGGATAACCTGGGTTCTACCTTATTTCTACAACAAAACCCTTTTCACCATCAGCCCTTCTGGTAAACCAGAAGGTTACACCGCGCATATAGTCCACAAAAAAGTCCTACCCATGATGGATTATGGGTGATTTCATGAACCAAGTGTTTGGAATTAGGGAAGGGGTTGGGGATGTTCTATTTATTCTATTCATACTTTAACATGTATTATACCATAACATTCACCAGATCTATCATTTTGTCCATTCAACAATATTCATTATTCTAGTGTGCGCTACAAATAAACCCTATCCGATGCATTCATCTAACCATTCATTCATTATAAAGCATGTAAATTGGACACAACACACATAAAAAAACCATTTTACCATGGTTCACCTCACCTGGGCTACATCCACAAAGATCTTCTTCTTATCTCTTATTCTCCATCAAAATAGCATTGCACACATTACATCAAAGGGTGCATTTGGAATGCACTTAATTTTAGTGGTGAGGTGGACTAGTGTTGCACCAAGTTCTATAGCTTGTGACCTTCCCCTCAGTTACATCTCAAAATTAACTTCATATGATCTCCGCAACTCTCCATAATACCTAGAATTAGACTCAAACTCAACAGGGTTCTGCAAAATAAGCTCTGCGCATATCTGTTGTATGCTCTCTTAAGATATCTCAGATGTCCCCTATCTTCCTCATACATATTATTTATAATACAACAAGTGGGTAAAAACACTTACATTATGACTCCAAAACCCTAACTCTAAGTGGACTCCACTTGTCCACTCTCTAACTAACTTTCACGTGGTTGGTCTTCGATCCAACCGTTCCTTGCACTGATCTTCCTTCTTTCTCACTACGCTTATTCCTTTTCCCATCCATTGCATTGCTATCCCTTCTTTTCAGTGCATGCTATTCCTAAGATCTTCTTCCTCATTTACTTCCCTTAACCCCAAAATTTCGCCACTCCAACAACCATACTCGTGGCATATGTAATCAATGTATCAATCTTAACCAATGTGCAATATCACATATATGCTCAAACATATCTTTATGTACTATTAATTATCTTTGCATATGCTCACTAGTGCATATTTATTCCAACTATTTAATTGCTTCCATTTCGATCATTCCTACACCTTAAAAATATCTATACATAGTAACTTTATTAATCTCAAGAAATAGAAACAATGCAACAAGAGATTAATTAATAGTTCTCCCTTCCAACTCCTCTACATAGCTTGTGATTCCTTGTCATAGTTGATCCAATTCCATAGGCTTAAGTTTAATTCTAAAAACAATTATGGATAAGGTGAAAAATCCCTCCTTACCAATTCTTCCTTGTTGGCCTTGTTCTCCAATTGTTGCTACAACAATCTTCTTAGCATATTGTAGCTTGCTTTGTTGTCTTGAGTTTCTCTCAAGTTTCATTTGATTGTGATAACGATATCATCTCTTGTTTTGAGTTGTCTTTTCTAATTTTCTCTCCAGTTCATCGTTGATTCCTTTCTTTGGACAATTCTAGCTAAACCTAACTTTGATTTTCCTAATTTGTATGCCATAGTAGCCAAATGAGCTTCATTCAATGCATCCTTTCCTTGGCCAATATTTCTCCAATTATAATTTCATTTTTCAACATTTTGCAGCATGCCATGATGTTACAATTATATCACTTCAGTTTCACATGGACTCTTTTCAAATTCCATTCTTTTTGCAACCAATACTAATGCTAAGACCTAGACAAAGCCATATGTTAAGCATAAAACCACTTATAAAACCCTAGATACTGATTTATTACATTTCTAGTGTTATATTAGTAGGTTGGCTAGAACCTTTCATAATAATTGTACCTTTTGTCTCCTATATATATACATACCAAGGAGACCTAGTATTAAGATCATCTTATCTCATCTCATAATTGTATTTTGAATTGGATATATTTTAAAATGAGGTTTCCCCCTCGAAGTGAACAATATTCATTGACTTCTTATCATTTTTAAGGTGTTGGATAATAATATTTGGTATCAAGAGCATCGATCCTAGGGTTTTGCTTCTTCAAGAAAGTCATCTTGGAATTTTCTCTATAATTGTTTTTTATATGCCTTATACAACGGAATTTGGAGGTTATTTAGAAGACATATCAAGATACATGTGATAAAAATTTCAAGTTCTGGGTCATTATACTTTCAGAGATGTAGCCTATGGAAGATAGGGTTTTTTATTCATCCTGAATTCAGTTTTAAACGATTCATCTTGGGATTTTTGCTATAACATTTTTTTGGAAGGTTTCATACAATGAAATTTTGTGGAGATTGAGGCGACATCTCTTAGTATAGGTGGTCCAAATTTTAGATTATGATTCACTATACTTTTGGATATATAGTCCATTTAAGACAAGGCTTGGGACTAATCCTGAAATCATTTTTAAAAGAGTCAGCTTGAAATTTTTGTTGTAACTTGTTGACGCTTAAAAGTGCAACGATGAATACTATGCTCGCAAATGATTGCCAAGATTTATTATATATCTATATTAATAATATACTAGTAGGTGGGAACCCCTTGCTAGAATTATGGCACTATGGTGGATAAGAAACACTTATACTTTGTTTGCCTATGTGATGGTAGAAACACAGTTTTCTATAGTTCATTTGTTTCAAATCATGGTTTAAAATGTTTATGGTAATATGTGGTGGTTGGGTAATTAAAACATGGAGCTAAATGGTTTGGATGATCTCTCATAAAATATGATAATGCTTCCCTTTCAAATGAAAGAAGTATACTCCAAGTTTTAATGTTGTGTATTGTTCATGGTGAAAGTTGGGTGATCTTGATCCTTGCTACTATGGTTATGCACATTGTTTGAGTTGCATAGTGGGTTGTGTTCCTAGTACATTGTCATTTGAAGAAATTTGATATTTACAAGGGGTGGAACACCTTGGACTATCACACACTTTGAAAAAGTAATATGGCAATTTTGGGGTTTTGGTTGATTAATGGTTTGAATGTAGTGATATGGTGAGTTGGCTAGTGGACTTGGCTCATACTAAAAATTCAATGAAGTTTGAAAGGAGAAGTGATGTGCATTTATTGCATGTCACTCAAAATCCCCTCGAGCCCATCACCCTAGTCATTCTTTCATTTTTGGCTCTGGTAGTTGTTGCTGCTCCGCCTTGCTCATTCATGGAGGAAGTATACAGTCTTTGTTTTTTTCCTCGTGTAGAATTTTTCAGGTATGGGTTTTCTTAATTTTCCATCCATGAGAGTTAATCCTCCCTTTGAATCAAATTTTGGCTCTGTTTTCTCGTGGTCTGTGTGATTCTCAATATGTTATGATGTTTTGGAGCTTTGTGTTATGGTTGCATCTTTGGTTTTCTATGGTGGTCGTTCTGGGACTGTTGGATCTTAAAGGTTGGTCACGTGGTCCTTGTTGTGTGTAATCATTCACAGGGAATTGTTAAGTAAAGTTTGCAGTGAAGCCAACTTTTCCATGGTTTTGTTTTCAAGTTTATCCCTCTGTTGAAATTGGTTATCACAATATTCCTAAACTCCAGGATTTGCGAATAACCCACCTATATCTTGACATTACTGGTCTATGTGACTAAGTATTCCCACACCATGTTCACCTCTGTGGGTTTTTATGTAAACTATGATGGAAGATTGGAGTATTTCGTGCCTTGTCTTGGAAAAACCCTTAGTTGTTGGATTTCTTGCTATGACCTCACCATCACCATTTCCTAGTAAACCTTATACAATATGAAGACAATGTTATCCAAAAGTTGATGAAAGAACTATTCATTCTTTTTGGTTGGGCACAAGTTTATATTTGGTCGCTCATTATGCAGTGTTGTTAAAAGGGGTTATATTCAACTATTTTTCTTTTGGGAGTTGTAGTCTATTGTTTGAAACCCATACAACCAAGAGAAATATTGCATGTTATTGTTTCTATGGTAAATTATGATAGGGAACCTACAAAATGAGCTGTCTGTTCCATTCAATTTCCAAACTCTCTAGTTGAACCGCCTGTTGTCTCTTCCACTTGCTATATTAAACCATGAACATTACATTGAGGTCGTATTACTCCAGTTTGAAGTTGATGAGAGCAATGTGCATGCCCGATTACTTGGGAAGGATTTTGTTGGGTCCCTTGTTTGGTAATTCTGGAAGAGATATGTACCCACCTATTCATTTGAAGCTTGTGTTCAAAATATTGAATGTTATTTTTGGTTCAATCATTATGTTGATTGTATAAAAGGGATACCTATGTTCAAAATGTTTGAGGCCCGAATAAGAGTGATAACGTCCAAAATTATTGCATTAAAAAATGGTTAAATAAATGATGGATATGAGTTGTTTGTAAACACTGTACGTTCCCTATTGGTTTTAAAGCATTAATTATTGGAGTTAATGTTATGGTTGTGGCTTACAGGCTATTATTGTTTCCTATAGCGATTATGATGTTGTTCGTTATGACTATCATATAATGATAACATGGATACAATGGTTACTGTGATTAAGTAATTCTAGGCATACAAATTATTGTGTAAATAATTCGGAAGCCAACAAGAAAATTGGTCAAAGAAAATACCAGTTTGGATTATTGTTTTGGAAAAGGAACACTTGTTAAACTTTGAAAGCCTGGACAAAGATATGTTTTGAATGCATTTAAGGTAGCATGTTTTGATTTTTTTTCACTTGAACACTATCCATATTGATTCCCTATCATTATATCATTTTTTGCTAATTACATTCCCCTCATAATCCCGATTTCACTTATTGCACCCATGTTTTGTGATATAAATTTAAAAGGAAAAGTCTGTGTAGAAGCGACAAAGGGATAACATAACAAGGGTTCGTGACTGATATTATGATATTTTTATACACAGTTAAATTTTTTGGTTAATTGATGAGAAATATTCATATATGCATTCCCTATCATTCTATCATTTTTCGCTAACTTGATGCAGGAGCATCATAAGCAATCAAGCGAGCGTGAAAGTAGAAGCCAGCTGGGACAAGCACTAACACATTTTTCACGTTTTGAAATGTTTTGAAAGATTAAGAAGTGGATATAAATGTAATAACTGGAAGCGTACTTGCATTTATGTATTACTGTTGTACACAGATCGTGAGCGATTTTCTCTCATCTGTCAATGTAAAAAGCATTTAAGCCCAGTTAATGGAAGTAGGTAGGTTTGAATTAATAGATTAGACAGTTATAGAACATAGGAGGGAAAACAGATATAGACACCCTCATTCTTGTATCATTGTAACATTAGCAAAGAGAAGAAGGAGAGAGTTGTAGCAGAGAGCTATAGAGAAGAATCCATGTACATGAGCTTTGAATTAATATATGAAGCTTTGAAGTAGATTTCATGGTGTTACAATTTTTTTGTTTATACATGGTGAATGGTATGCTCATGGTTGTTTATTCTCTCTGTTATGCATTTGTTTTAATATTGTGTGTATGTATGATTTCATATTGAATGTTTGAAGTCTGAGAGAGAGAGAGAGAATGAGTTTCAATTGTTTCTCTTCCTGAGTGAGAGAAGTTCTTGTAAGGAGTGCAGTGAAACGTCTGCAAGGTGTGCATTGCCAAGGGTTCTGAGTTTATCTTAGAAAGCTTAGGAGAGATACCGTTGTTCTCATTCCAGCAGAAGTGTAGGAGAAGCACAGAAGCCGTGAAAGGAGTGCGCAGGCTATTGGAAGTCTTAGGACTTATCAACTAAGGTTAAGGATTTAAGGACTGTTGTTGCAGGGAGTGCACAGAGTTGAAGAGATCAAATACCCAGAAGTATTTGATATATTGTCGCAAGGAGTGCGTGCAAGAGTTCTTTCAAAGCTTGAAGTTGCTATAGAAATCTCAAGAGGGTTAATGCCTTTGAAGTGTTCAAAGGGAGACGAGGTCAAAGTCACCTCAGTAGAAGATAAGTTCCAGTGGAAGAACTTTGGTTCATTTCACAGAAGCTATCAGGGAGAAACGAATGGTCAAAATTCTTCGTGGAGAACTCCCAAAGTTGCGAGAACCGTACGATTCAGAGAAGTTGCAAGGTGGATAGGGAAGGAAGAACCCATCATTTTAGTATCAGGAACCAACGTGGACCGTTGATCATGATCTGTTTTGAGCGTCAGATCATTTCGGGGATTCATAGTTTGTAAGTCCGGAGTGTAAGCCAAAATCCTTGGTCACTCTAACTCCTGAATCACGAAAATAATTGTTAAGAGAAGAATTTTGAGATTTCAAAATTCGAGATTTCGAAGTGTTAGGGGAGTGACAGTTGAAGGCTTGTTCAAGTCTCGAAAGTCGAGAAGAGTGACAGGTGGCAGGAGTCCACGTCAGAGATAGAAGACACTGGAGTGGACAGGTGGCATTTCTTCTTCAATAGGTGGAGTCAAACCTTGTTTACCATTTCGAGGTTTTGGAGGTTAAAGAGCCGTGAGCCTTGCACCTGGATTCGTGAAGTCTGAAACTCCGAACTAGCGAAAAGTTTCATTGGAATCTAGTCCTTTGCTGAGCGCATTGGGGTTTGACATTTCAGTACTTCAGAAGACAAGAGGTTAGGTTTCTTAGTTCCAGAACTCCCGAAGTCACGAAATGTGATACAACTGTGGAGGAGGACGCGGCCAAGGATTTTGGCGTTTCGACATTTCAGGTTTCGGTGAGTTGAAGAACAAGAACTTGGCAATAGAAATCGCAATATCACGAAACCCAAAGTCCCAATTTGGCAAAGGGCATGATCATGTTATTGTGGTTGGGATATTTGAGTGATGCTTTGTGTTTAATCACATGGGGCATATTCATAAGGACCTGTGGAAAACACTTTTGTGCGTGTGTGGGATTCCCTGGGGAGGAATTGAAGAGTCAATCAGACTCAGGAGGGAAGATTGAGAATGATCCTGAGTAGATCTCGGCCTGAGGGTTGGAGGTCTGCGACATAACTACACTCCCTCCATATTTCCCATGAACCCTATCATCCCCTGTTCACATGGAAATTAATGAATGGTTTGTTATGGATGGATTTGCATGTATCTCATGTCAATTTTTGAGCCAATTTTTGATTCATGTAAGCAGAGTGTCATGTATGGTTTCTTAATAGATTCAATACTGACGAATTGCTTCTACAAGATGATATTTTTTAGTAGGGGAAACAATGGACGAAATAACAGAGGCTGGGGGAATTGGAACCAAGGCCATAGGAGGCCTATATTTTCTATCCATTTTGACGATGATCCTCAAGAATTGAACCAACTATTCCAAGCTAGGTTATTTAATTGGGTTGGCCATGGAATAATTTACCCTTGACCAGAAAGACCCCCTTTTCATTCTCCTCATAATATCCCTGACATTTCTGTTCCTCCACATGTCTCTTTGTAGCTGGAAGTCCCCGCAAATGATGGTTGAAAAGAGATCATCAACCAACCTGTATCTCACCATTGTGGTTGGCCCACTATGTCGTTGCATTTACCACCACCTGTCAATCCCACTGTCCATATTTCCCATGCTATGTTAAGAACCAAACATCAATATAGCATAGAAAAAACTTAGGAAAAGTAATCAACACCTTGAAAAAGAGATAATTTCAGATAATAAGCCTCTTCGAGGGGGCAACCTCCTTTTACCCCACTTAAATGTTCAAGTACAAGATGATTCAAAATGAAAATGTCTCCTTCGTATATATAGGAGACTAGGAGGTATAATTACAACTAATGGCCTAAAGCCGACATAAATAAAATAACATTACTAATATAATATTCCCCAATTAAGGGGTAATGAGCCAATATTAGGGATTAACATGCCCCTCCCCTTGAGACAAGTGTTGTCCGCAATGCTTGAGTAACTCTGGATGCTTCTGTATAAAAGACTCATCTTCCCAAGGGGAATCTTCACCTGATAGTTTCCTCCATTTAATGAAATACTCTGAAATGGATCTATTCCTCAGCTGGCGAATTCTTGTGTCAGTGATGGCTTCAGGCTCCAATATGATTTTTCCTTCCTCATCAAGTTCTGGCAATATAGTTTGAACTGGGATCTTGTCACCTATAACCTTCTTTAAGC
>ML862538.1:8662-23490 GCA_009831015.1 Picea engelmannii
AAAAGTAAATGAACAATCTACATTAACCAACAACTAATTTAGACGAGATCTATATAAACTAAGATAAGCAAGCTATGATTAAAACTAGAACTTATTCTATTCATCCATCAAAATCCCTTTCAAAGGAAACCCAAATAAAACTCTATTTTATTCTAAAAACTCGGTTTTCAACTTGATTATAAAACCATAAATCAAAGCATAATTTTAACATCTAAATGCACATGAGGTTAATACAGAGACTTGCAAGTCTGTTCCTAATCTACAAAACTAATTCATGCTAACATAACCTATCATACGAACCTGCAAAAGAGAAATAAAACAATTAAATCACACCAAGCTAATTAAGACAATAAAACATGCATGTACAGAAAATAAAATAAGAATTTAAATTATGAAATGCATAAACAACACACTGATTGTCACCAGACTGCTGGTGGAACCCCCAGCGAGTCGTGGCTACCTCCTACAAGCACACCACGAACTTCAACAAGCCGAATTCACCATGAAATCTTGAAAATGTAGTTCTGGCACAATTCTGGCAATGTAAAACTCAAAACAGAGCAAAATCATTTTTTTGACAATTCTAATGCTTATGCTACTTGGTTAACTATCATCTGACCATCCTAGTGGTATTTATAAGCTTACAGACCAAGTGGTCTACCACAGGAGGGTCGAACCACTTCTAATTTCAGAAAATTACAATAAATGATGCCTTAACTGACAAAACAGAGCAAGCCAATAATCACCTTCTTTGGACAACTGAAACTGAGTTGTCTGCAGTTTAGTAGCTGGAGGGGGCAATCATGAACAAAACCCATGTTCCCGATTCATCCATCACTGTCCGCCAATGCCATAACCTCCAACTCGCCTTGCGTTTTTGTGCAATATTGAGTGCTAGAATGAGTGTCGTATCGGGTATTGGAACGAGTGCTAGATCAAGTGCCAGAACTGGAAACATGGTACGTTTTTCCCTGTAACAACATAAAAATACAAATTAACTCTTGAAAATCATAGAACATGATGAATTAAACTTGATTTAATCATTAAACATGAATTACACATACCTTATGCTGATCATACCATTTTATGATCAAATTCTTCAAAAAGATCCTTCAAAAGATGAAAAACACATATATACATATGGAAAAAGTGTATAATAACCACCATGAAAATGATCATATCTCGGGCCCAAAATTACCCCCACACTTATGATTTTTCAAGTCCCACTACCAACAAAAATAAGTTACCCATCATAACTAGGCTTGCCGAGGAGGATCGCCTTTGGAAGCTTCTCCTTCTTGCTACGTGGACTTAGCCTTGTGCCTCTTGTGTTGCTTTAATTGCACTCTGAGGTTGTGGTTAGATTTAGTCATTTCATCAAATAACCACTAAAGGGAGTTGACCTTTGCCTGAAGGACTACATTGTCATGATGAAGGTGTACATCTATTGTCTTCCTCTCTTCCAACTTTTGGAGAAGTTGATGGTTTTCTTTTTGTAGATTCTCTATGGTTAGGACATAGTCGACGATCTATGAGGAAGGCTTAGACGCTTTGAGGGATGTGGAAAATCTATCAATTTTAGGATCTAGAATGGGCATGGGTGAATTAGGAGTGATGGGAGATCGGTAAGGTGAGGTAGGTTCTGATTTTGTTTTCCTTAGTGGCTCTAATCCATCCGCAGAGACTTCCCTAATTTTCTTATGAGGGCTCTCAAGGTTGGAGGACACTTGGATGGGATCTGAAGCAGGTGGAGGTTTTGCATAAGGCTTGGTTCTTGTACTCCGTGTACTCTTCCAAAAGGGTCCCTTACCAAATCGGTTGGCTCCCCTCTTATTTGTAGGAATGATGGGAAAGTCTTGCTGCATTACTTCTTGGAGCTTTTTAGGTGTAGGATCAAGAGAGAGTGAAGGCATTGGGGGGTCAACAATAGGATTCTTTTCGTCTTTGCTCTTGGTATTTTTACCCAATGAAGAAGTAGGGATATCAACAAGATTTTGGTATTGTTTTGGCAAAGAGAAGGTTTGTGCAAGGGATTTTGGGGTTCTTGGAGAGCGAGGCTTGGATGGAGATATAGTTTTTAGGCTAAGTGGATTTTCTTGAAACATTGTTAGTCGGGGATTTTCTTGAAACATTGTTCGTTGATATCTCCGGGAAAAAGATCCGATGCCGATCCATCTTGTCATACATATTTGACGTGGAAAAGATGACTTAGAATTATGACTAGGACATAGGGAACCTTAAGGTGACTCGGGACGAAACTAAACCGTACAAAATCCCCATGCAGCAAAGACACATGGCACTTGAAACCAATGTCTTCACTTAATTGTGTTATTCAGAATCAAGATTTTTTCCTTAGCTAATCGTTTTAACAACAGATCCTACCTTGCCGACGATGAAAAGGTATCAAGGATCAACGATCGGTGATGAGCTTAACCAAATGCTCCTGGATTAACGCCCTAAAAAATTTTCGATGCCAAAAGTGCATCGGGGGTCGGTGATTGACAATGTGTCTTTGTAGAAATTTCAATGATTTGACCCTTTGAGATTTCACTGACCCCGAACAAACACATCTTCCATTGGCTATCGGGGTTTATCATGGCTCATGTCAACGTTTAGTCCTCGCGTATTTCACCGACGCCGATGGGAATCAACTCTCTCCTGAATCTTCATGGTGAATAACTAACACAAACTTACTCTACCTTTTACCGATGTTGATGGTGCATCAACAATCGATGATTATTGTTACTATTTGATCATTTAACATGCTTGGATTTTTTCGACGTCGAACATAACCGTGCTAGTCACATCGTTAGCTGCAGATTATTAGTTAGAATGCCAAGTTATTTTAGACACAAGGTTTCATATTAACAAGTTCAAACAAATCCAATTTGATAAATAAGAGTCATGAAAACAAAATAAAGAATCCCTCCATAGTGAACTCAATTTAGATAGTAAAACAAAAGAAAACAAGTGGTACCCAAAAGTGACAGAATTTCATAAAACCTTTAAGGGTGTGTTGAGTGCTCAACACAATGGTGGCGTTGGGTTCCATGTCAATGATATGTCTCCCCTTTTCTGGTTCCTAGTCAGGGTCAAATCTTGCATCGGATTCAAAGGATTTCACCTCAACCACCAATGATTGCTTTCAACGACAACAAATTTTTTTATGCCAGGGGCTCTTATGGAGGTCACACCACTTCTCGGTATCCTTCTTTGTCTTTCCATTGTACTTATTTTCTTGCATCTTGGACTGGTTTTCCTAAGGTTTCCCATATTTTCTCTATCCTTTGTTCTATGGGTTGGGGCTTCCCTTTCCCTACTTCTACTGTGAGGGGTTCCCATACCCAAACCGTCGCGTCTTTTTTTTAAGCTTCTGCTCGATTTTGACAACATATCGATAGGTCGCGCCCAAGGATGAGATGATCAAAAATGGATTTTTTGTCTGGATGTATCTATGTAGACTGCCATGGTACTTTAAAACTATATGTCACTCAGAATATTTGATATGTAGCTTGGTGCGCAAGGTATGGAAGACATTGGTGAACTCTGGAATTGTTTGGTCTCTTTCCTACCGTAGTGTGTTCCACCTTGTATGCAAGTCGTCATAACTTCCAACATGACAATATTATTCCTTAATAGCATCCCTGAAGGAACCCCAAGTGGGTGCAACTACAAACAATGTGGATCCCTCTATTTCCTTTTTCTCACAGAAATTCTCCCACCAATCTTTGACATGGGGGAAATCCTTGAGGAGTGCAAATGTAATAATTTCTCTATCAGAAAATTTGTGGATAGAGAAATACCCTTCTAGAAGGTTTGACCATTTATCTATGGAATCCACATTTATTTGACCTTCAAATATAGGAATATAAAAATTGATCTGTACCTTGAAGGGGGTGACACCTCCACTTGAGGTGGATGCATCGCTTGTTGGCAGTCATTGAAGGATTTGTGTAGAGTTGTCCATCATCTCATTCTTCTATCCATTTTCTCGAGGTCGTAACTTTTGCATATGATCTTCGTTTAGGGTGCATGATAGCTTGTTGGAAAGATATTGATGAGGAGATTCATTTAGGGGGATCAATAAAATCCTTTGGCTATCATTTAGGTCCCCGATCATGAAAAAAACATCATTTAGGTCCTCAAAATGGCCCTGAAAGTTTGGCACCTGAAAAATGCTAAAAATACTAAGTTGCCAAAAAATTGTTTTGAGCCAGTTGGAATAGGTGGGTGGCCACTGAGATCCTCCTGGATCAACCCTGGTGGTTTTTAAAATTCTCATTTTCATGAACTTGGCTGGTTGCAACTTACAAAGTATGTAACCCTTGAAGAAGTGGTAAGAGATGGGCCCATGCCACTCTTTGTAATGCATAATCAATGTAGGATTTGAACCTAGAAATATCACTCTCAACCCATTGATGAACACTTGATTTCCAAGGTCACATTTGGGAATTCTATGTTTTCCACCTTTGTGACTCACATGGATAGAAGGTACCTAGAATAAACCTAAATTCCATCTAGAATAAACCCCACTTGACCCGATTTTACATATGCAATTTATATGGATGAATGATAAATATATGCATGGGTAATTTCCAGCATGAAATGAATAACCAAAGGTGCATAATTCTCCCTCCAAAATATGCTATAATGAAGCTTAATTTGTATATTTATAAATCAAAATTAAGTCAAGTGTTTCTTGATATGCAATATAAACTACAACCAGACTTTTAGGGATAGATCTAGAGTAAGGTTGTCTTCGGTAATTTCCATATCAATTGAACCAACATAAAATTAGTTTTATAAGAAATTTTTAGTTTAGTTGTAAGGTGGTACCCGTGCCTTATATATTCCTTGGGAATATGGGGTATCATAAGGCTTAAGGGAGGCCACTTTAATAAGAAATGAAGATGAATAAGGCTACAAATTGCAAGCCTTTTTAATCTTCTCCTTGTCCTAAATGTCACACAAATATACCAAAGAATCTTAGTATTGTTGACAACCTCAAATATTATGAAGTCTAGATTTATCAATAAATGGTAATATGTGTGTACAACCAAACATATAGGGATACATCAACATAAACCATTCCAATGATAAATACCAGCAAATAGAAATAGTGTTACGAGGATTCTGTGTCTCGCAATCATCAATGAAAAATAAATAACTAGCATGAACAACATAAAAATGTAGAAAGAATCCTCATTTTTAAGGGTGCATTACCAAACCGTCCAATATCTTCAAATAAATATACAATACAAATGCACTAAGAGCTCAAATACTCAATCCTTCAACAACCATTACAAATGGAGGAGCCATGATTTTATAATGTTTTTGGATCAAACTTCCAATCAATAAATTAATAATATTTGAGAATAAACCCTAGATCTAACATAGGAATGCATAAACAAAGGATATCCCTCAACTAACTTGAGTGGATATGAGAAACAATGGATAAAATATAAATAGTGATGCCACAAGAAAACATCTTCAAAAATATTATCTCAAACATGCAGGATGCATCCTCAATGTGGGCATGAAGACCAAATAATGGATGAAACAACCTCACGAAACCTCTCTAAACCAAGTCAATCCACTCAAATTCCTCAAATCATGTGAAAAATAACCACTTTAATCCAGGGTTGGTCCCATCCTCCAATAATAAAATACTGAAAGAAATGTTTGGGGTGATTTAACATGTGTCCCCAAATGTGAGCTCTTCGCCAAATATCCATATCCATACCATAAATCAACCATTTAGGTTTGAACAAGACCAAAATGAGCTAGGTCACTCAAGTAATAGGCCTCTTCCTAGCCAAATTAATTTCAAATCACGGTTATATTAGTGTAATCCACCTCCAAATGTGTGCCAAAGACAAGAGCTCCACCTAGAACGATAAAACATGATATCCAACTACAAAATATGTGTGAAATATAACTAAGGCTAAATAAATAAGAATAAATGGCCTCGACCATATGAAAACATGCGAAGACAACTCTAACCATGTTGGAAGAATGTAACAATGAGGAAAAATATTAGGCAATCCATCAACATATGAAACAAGCCATACAAATGTGCCATGCTAAAACCACATACTACTAATATGCCAAAGGGATCATCTACTATGAAATATGCACATCCTTTAGATGTAAACCAAACCCCACTATTAATTTATCACCAAAACACTGAGGGACATCATAATACCTTTAGTGTTCAAAATACATCAATCAAGACAAAGGTGTACACAAATACACTTTGCACTAATCATTTTCCTCTAGGCATCACATCACCCACCATTGAGTAGTGGTCAATATTAAAATTACCATAAGGATAATTCCTGGGAAAATGTGTTCATCCATAAAAGTAACTCTTGGTTGCATATAAGAGATGAAGTACCTATGACATCAAGATATGTTTGGTAAATACAACTAGATCATGCTAACTAATCCTCCTACAACATGAGGGGTAACAACACCTATTGATCAAAGTCTTGCATTTATTGTGAGGTTTGACCATGGTTAGGATTGGAACAAGAAATGACCAATGTGGGAGCTAGGATTAGAGCCAAAATAAAGTTTTGGCTAAGCATACTATTCATTATATTAATTTCTCTCCAAGTTGTAGGACTAGTATGGATTTCTAAACGAGGTACCTATAATGTTATGGACATGGTATATTTTTGGTTTGTTACAAATGTCCTTCCATGTGGTTGGTAGCATCATGTTGAGACTTATGTTGGTACCATGTTTTATCCATGTTGTGGCTAAATTCATTGCATGCACATTTCATCGTCATAAGCCATATTTCTTACACATAGTTTCTTGTGTAAATTATGTATTGAGTTGGGATGCATTGTAAATATGGATTGATCATGGTAGAGACAATGCTAGACACATAGACACCTATCTTGTGAGTTTACCTATATATTTTTCACTATAATCAAATAATAATATTCTTATAGGTCATTACCCTACCTTGCTACGTGAAGGCTAATGGGAAAATCCTTCTAGGATTAAGGAAATAGTCTAGTCATGCATGCACAAATCCTATACTTTTGATACTCCACATATAAGTAATAATCTCTAAGACACTATGAATAGTCATCTTACGTCCATGGTCATATGGTTGGGCTGGTTTCATATAGGAAGTATCGGTCTAGGATTTGTCCTATAGTGGTATATTTTGAACATATGGAAATGAACTTTAGAGTAGGGTCTCCACTAGAAGGTTTTAACACTGAAGATATAACTTTCCATAATGGTTAAATATTGTAAAATCCATAAACAATGCATGACTTGAGTGTCACATTACTATAGATGATTAAGTAGGCATACATTGTACATTAAAAATCATAACCAACACTTTGTTCATGGTGCTTGTATTTCAAATGTGAAAAACCTAGGTGTCAATAATATAGAGGGTTTGAAGATGCGTCAATGTTGAAAGACACCTAAAAGGATTGTGTCTCAAGCATTGGGTAGGGATAATATCCTTCTTCAAGAGTGGATGGGGGGATTAGTACTCTAGGAATCTTGTCCAAGTACTATCAAGGTGATCTCAAAGCTTGGCCAATGCAAGATGAAAGAGCCTTTGGATGTCCTACCTTAATGCAAAGGAACAAAAATTCAATGGTCAAAGGGAGTAAGGATTGAATATACAAAAATTCTTAGCTTGAATATAACAAAATAATTTTTTGAGTTTATTTTTCCAATAGACGCTTTTATTACTCAGATTAAATATTTTTCATATGATAGATGGACCTTGGACACAAATAAAATCATTTTATTTCCTTGTCACTGAAACCATGTTTTCTGATATGGTGATGTAATGCAGGTCAAAATCAAGAATGCCTATGCAAGTTGATATGGTGATGAAATGCAGTTCAGACTCAATAAGATCTTGAAGGAAACATATTATTTATGGTCAAATGAAAATGTGGTCTACATTCTGGTTGCAACTCGTTGTTGTAGAAATATCTAGTTCTTTATAGGATATGTTGGATTGTAAAAGAAATCCTTTCCTCCATTATCTTAAAATTATGGTCTATGTCAATCCATGAAGCATGAACTGACTTGTACTATTTTATTCTTAAGTTTGCAAAACAATGAGTGGGTTGAGAATTTTATTGTAACAACAATAGTCACTTGTACTATTATGTTGTGTTTTCCTCAATATGTTTCATCACAACCCTTATGAAACTCACTAACTATTTCTCTCATTTGATGGAATGTTATAGGACATACAACCAAACAAGTATTTTTCACATATATGTTCGTCGAGTGAGGGAAGTTCAACTAGAATAGAGGAAACTGAGACATATAGTAGGTTTAATAGAGGAAGATCAACTAGAGGTGAGAAGATCAGAAGAAAATTCCATAGTCGCATGGAATTGTTTCTTGATAAAGGGGGGTCATGTTATTATGATGATGAGAGAATAGATGACATTGAGGTTCCCTTGAGGTACAAACATATAATGAAACGATGGGTACCCAAGGATCTTCCTCAAATAAACACTGATTTTTGTGTCAATGAAAAGATACATCGCATTGCTCCATCATCATTACATGGTTTGGGGCTATTTTCCATGGATGGAATAAAGGTATGTTACGACGGATTAACTGAATTGATGGAGTAAGTGGGACCCTATTACATCTACAAATATTGGATATGGCTAGTCCAATATACAAAATATATGTGAAGATATGGCATGGATGCAAATTATATACAGCTAAAAGACAATGATCAAAATAAAGGAGCATCTATGTATATTGACGGAAGGAAAAAAGAAATGGGGAATATTGTAGGGCTTATAAACAATACACGACCCACCACCATAAATAAGCAACCCAATTTCATATTTGAGGGATGTGAAGGAAACTGTTTATTCATATGTGCAATAAAATCAATAGTTGCAAGGGAAGAGTTATTGATTGATTACAATTTGAATCAAGTAGATACATATGTTGCTATTATGGGGGCGACACATATACTATTTTAGCCAACATGTAAGCAATGAATCTTATATTTTTTTATTATCATTTACTGTAATATATTTTCATGCATCTTGTAAATTAAGGAAACATTTTAATACATCATGGTTCTTATATTGTGGTAGGGTGATCAAGGTCGAAGGGCACTGACCTTTTCTTGTGTCTCAATTAGAATTAACAAAAAAATGTTCAATAAATTTCATGAAAAGTAGACCAAAGACAAATTCCTAACACCTTTCCATAATGAGATCCCATGAAACATTGTAGAATTTAAATGTAAAATTGTTTAGACTCAAGGGTTTTGTTGGCCATATTTAACAAGGCATCATAAAAATCATCCATTGTTAACGAATAATTGCACGAGCATATAAGTTTCTACCAACCTAAAGTGTACAATACATAATGTCCACACCAATCACTCCTTATGTTATTTAGTCACTATTTACTTTGATGTTTTTAGCATGCCATATTTTTTTCCCATGCCTATTCATGAACTAACTTTATTTCACATACATTTGAATTTCTTTTATTTTTTCTAATTCTTATATTCACATTGCATTGTTGGAAAAGCCATTGTCCCAGAGTGACAGGGGTGAGGAAAAAACCTTAGAGAAGTCCACAAATCCTGCAAAGGAAGTGCTTATTGATGAAGAGATTTTTTCCTTCACCATCCCAGTGAAAACAGTAAAGAAGCTTGTGAGAAAATCAAACATTGAACTCGCTTCTTTGATTCAGATTTGGCTATAGACATAGGAGATAAAGGAAATAATTAAATCCTCGATGGAAAAAAATCATTGCTATGGGGTAAGAAAGATATTTGATTATCCCATTTATTTATTTTGGATTTTAATTTTTATACTCTTACAAGTCCTTTATAAAAAACTCTTTATTTTTACAGGAGTTTTTGCAGGATTTTGATCCACGAGATGTGGCTATGGAGGTCGGGTACCAACGTCATTGCTACACTGACACAACATCATATGGGTACACCCTCTAGGGTCAATATTTATGTCGGTACTAAGCTAACCACTTATACCGATACACCCCCTAGGGTCGATGATGTACTACACCCGACCTTGACCAACACATGCCAGAATGTGCACGTGATGTTGTGGATGCAGAACATGGCATTTCACATTTTGAAGCATACTTTATTGAATATTCCCATGTCACTAGAATGGGAATACTATTGGTTACCTTTTTGGTAAACAATGATCTCATCCCTATGAAAATAGAAAACCTTCCAGGTATTTAAGATGTGCTTTAATTATTATGTACAATCTAATTGAAATTTGTGTATAATGTGTGATTATTTAAACTAATGATAATATCATGTTGTAGGAAATATCTTGGTGGGTTAGCTCAAGTGGATGAGTGTCATTTTTTGCTCGAATGAGGTTCTGAGGATGAATCTCCGACCAAGAGCCTGTATAAGGCCTCACTTGATGTCCCCACCGGGTTAGGCTCGTAATCAGGCTGAACAATTTACCTCGTTTACCATCCACAAAATGTGGGAAAGTACTAGAGGGTTTCTCGTGCTCTTTTTCGAGGAAAAAAACAACGACCGGAGGTAGAGAAAAATGGATCAACAGTTTTTGCTCGTTACCACAAGCCAAAACCATAATTTTTGTCTTTTTTGTAGGTTCTTGCAATTTACCTAGGGTTATTTTCCTTTTTAATTTTCAACGGTTTGTTTGGAATTTATCATTGCAACAATAGTTTCTTTATAGTCTTCCCTAATCATAGAATGGAAATATACGAGGATGAGGTGGAATAAAACCCTTATCCATCTAAATTTTTTCCTTGGATACAACCAGTTGAAAACCCTCCCATTACTTTTTCGGATCAGGATCTTGGGGTGGCCAATATGGAGGCTCAGTGGGGATTTTTTTCCTAGGCTCCGGGTTTTTCTTATGAGTCTTCAAGATTTTTCTCAGGCTCATATTTTGGGTTGGCATGTGAACTGTCGACCTTGGTGGGATTGGAATCGACAATCCTTTTCCCCCATCCACAAATCCCTTCTCTCTAGTATGGTTTTTTTTATCAATGACAGTTCTTTGGTACACGAGGGTTTTCATTTGTTCTATCAACGAGACCCTTTGACTTCACCATCTCAGACACAAGTCACTTGGACTTTCCTCAATCCCACAATGATTTTTCCTCCTCGTGAAGACCCAATGTCCATGGATCCTTACTCTATGGGCTACCAGGATGCATATTTAAATGTTCTGTATCAAATTTCTGTTGATTTTCAGGTGTTGGATCAGGATTTTCTCTCGACCTGTCTCTATTCGAACGTTGGGCAGGGTTTTCAATCGGTTCCAAGTTTTGTACCCTCAATGGAAGGGTTCATAGACACAAATATGCTCCCTTCAAATTTAAACGGATGAGACAATGAATGTGTTGGGATTTGAGGGATTCAACACCATTATCACTTAACAAGAACCCACCTTGTGCATCTGAATCTACGCGTAGGAAGAGGAACACGTGTATTGGGATTTCAAATGTTGACCCTAATTTTATTCTAGGTGAAGATCTGTCCATAGATGAAGTTGTGGACATGGTAGATAAAACTGTAGTTGGGAAAGCTTTTGGCTGCCATTTTAGTGAAAAAAATCTTAAGGCATGGATGATCTCCACTTGGGGCTCATCTTTAAACCCTCCTCCAAAGATCAGTTAGCTTTCTAGGGCGTGGTTTATGCTTATTTTTGGTGAGGCGATGCAGGAAATGACTGTTCTCCAAAAATGTTGGACTATTGACTCTTCTCCAGTCCTCATGAAACTGTGCAATGCCACCTTTGATGTGGCCTGTGAGTGTTTGGAATCCATACCCATTTGGGTTCATTTGTTAGGTCTCCCCCACATATTTGTTCTATAAAATGATTTCAGTATATCGAGAATATCTTGGGGGAGTATAGGGATGTCGATATGTCGTTTCTGGAGAACAAGGAGATGTCAGTTGCAAGAATCCTTGTCTCTTTGAACATTCAGGGTGGTATGTGGGATTTTTTAAACCTGATCGACAGGGGCAGACCTCAGGTCCATATTCTAGATTATGGAGTGCCCTTTTGTTGCAGGCGATACCATGAAAACGAGCATATAGTTAAGGATTTCCCAAAGTCCTTCTGGGGTCACTGAGAACAAAATTATTCATTCACGACGAGGGAGAGACAAAGGCCACCGATTTTTGATGGATACATTTCTCCCTCTACATCGTTGGCTTCTTCAAGTGCACTGCCCTGCACTTCAATGGAATCTCATCTCGGATTGGTTATAGGGGCTATGGTGCCCATAAGGGATGCTTTGGCTCTAGATCTTCCCTCAACTTCTGCAGTGTAATCAGGTCCTCCCATGGGGTCTATTACACATCCTGCCTTTGGCACTCTAATGGGTATGCATTTAACTATCCCCCTCCCTGTTAATGGTTTGAATAATGCTTTCAAGTTTCTTAAGGTGGATTTCACCCCTTCTCTCTGGGATATTTCCTTTCCTAATTCCTTAGCCAACATGGAGCTTACTCCTCTCTCATCTTCCTCCCTCCCTCAGATTTTTGACTACTCCCTTCTCTTTGTGCCTTCACCTAGATCTCCTTCCTACCATTCCTTTGAGGATATTTCTGTTGATGGATTTGAGGAAAGGGCCATTCAATTTTAGCTTGGAAATATATTTTTTCTATCCCCCATGGCTGATGGTAGGGGGATTGGTCCCAACCCTGACTCTCTGAAGTCAAAGAAGATTCATGGGCACAACTCACATATCTATAAGGCTCAATATTGAAATTTAATTGACATAACTTATGGATGAAAACAATCTATATTTGGGGCTCTTAGAGAAATGATAGCCCCTGAGGCGGTTCCTCCATGAATTTTTTTACCTTTAATTTTAGTGGTTTGGCGATCCCCCAAAAGAAATATTCCCTGAAGAGGTTGGTTTCCCTCCACCAGCCTGATGTTATTCTTCTCCAAGAAACATTCATCGATGTGGTCGTTTTGTCTCAAAATATTGCTTCCTTGCTCTCGGGTTGTAATTTTATGGGTTTGGATGCAAATGGTAGATCGAGAGGTCTGGTGATTGGGTGGCTCTCCCATAGTGTTAAGCTCCCGAACTCCTGGACCATGAATTCTTGTATTGGGGTGGATATCCCGGTGGAAGGTGTGGGTATGGAATTTAATATTCTCAATGTATATGGCCCTTATACTTAAAGGGTCCCCTTCTGGGAATATTTGTTTGGGAATGAATTAATCAAGGTTGATAATCTCATCATTGATGGGGATTTAAAATTCTCACTAAGGGAGGCTAAATCTTGGGGACCAAATGCCCACACTAATCACCAAGAAAATTTGTTCAATCATATTTTGTTTGCGAATGGTCTAATATATGTTGTTCCATTGAAGCTTATTCCTACTTGGTGGAACTTGTGAACTGGGGAAGAGAGCGTGGCAAAGAGATTAGAACTATTTTTTATCTCTGAAAAAATGATGAAGCTTCCTCTACAGTTCCATCAATGGATTGGTAGTGGGGGCGAGTTGAATCACTAACCAGTTTAGCTAGAAATAGAGGGAGGCCCAAAGAAGCCCGCATCCCCTTTCAAATTCAATTCCTCTTTGTTATCCGATGTAGGTTTCTAGAATATTGTTAAGGATCACTGGATCAGTTATGATGACAGTTCTGGTCAACCTGTTGCAGTTCAATTTTATGCAAATCTAGAAAGGATCAAGCGCTTAGTTATCCCTTGGGCTCATGAAAAATGAAGATATGATGATCAATATTTAAGGAATATTGAGGACCAAATTGATACAATATATCAATCTTCTGACTCTGGGTTTATCTTAGATTCATCTCAAGGCAATTTAAAGGATCTTGTGTCTCGTCGAAGGTAGTTGTTGGCTGAGAAGAAAGCGACACGAGGACTGAAAAGTTGAGTCATTTGGATGGAAAAAGGGGACGAGAATATAAAAGTTTTTCAAGCCTATGCTAAAGGTCAAAAAGATGAAAAAACCATTTGGAGTTTAAAGGATCAAGATGGCAGATAAGTTTCCACTTTTGAAGGTCTCGCTCAAATGGGAAAAAATCACTTTCAGTCTCTTTTCAAAGTTGAACAGAGAGTAAATATCATGGATATAATCTGTTTGGATTTATTTTTTCCCAGATTTTTGAATGAGGAAGGGAACATAGATCATATGTTGAATTCATTGAATATGAGTTGAAAGAAATGCTCCACAACTTTTCATAAATGCAAGAGTCCAGGCTCATATGGTTGGTCGATGAAATTCTATATTGGCTTCTTTGATCTCATTGGTGTTGATCTCTTGAAAGTCATTAAAGAATCTTGTATAAATGGTAGAATCCATGCCTGTTGGCACAGGGGAAGACCCAAGGTTCATCTCTTCAACAACACACCAACAAAACCCTAACTACCAACCCTTTGGGAAACACCTGCGAAGCAGATGAAGTCTCACCCGAGGTAGAGGCAGGGGTGGTTGCATGACTCAAATTTCTGCAACCTAGATGGGACACAGATCTGTGATTATACCACTTAACAAATCACTTAGCAGTTAACATTCATCAGTAATTAACCTTTATTCACATCATAGATCCAAACCCTAATTATAGAACAACGTAGTATTCGACTAGATCTAGCACATTCAAGCACTTAGCATGGGGAGATAGATCAGATCTAACATTCATTCACCTTACCAAGCACTAAACTATTATACTAGATGTATCATACATAAAGATATCGACACTAAGCATAAATCACATCATTAAAATATAACCATAATGCACAAAGCAACCATAACACATGATATACGTGGTTCACCCCAGTGTGGGGCTAC
>ML862539.1:0-11193 GCA_009831015.1 Picea engelmannii
CTCATTATTCCACAATTAAGCATGGGTTCTCTTACTCCACATAGCGTCTTCCCATGAGGGTTTTCGCCATAAGGGGACCAGTTTGGAGTTCATCCATATTTACTTCTTATCAACAATGAAAAAACAATAATGAGTCATATTTACATCAAAAAATGTTGGGTCCATTACCCAAACCTTTGTGCTAGGGGTCTTTCTTCAAGGGTTGACATCAATGACAACCAACCTTGATCAACAGAATACTCCAACCCATTCCAATTCCCCCTTCTATTTGGAGGGATGTTTCTATGGATTTCATTATGGGCCTCCCTAAATTTGGTAACAATACAATAATCATGGTGGTAGTTGATCATATTTCCAAATATTCTCATTTTTGTGCTCTGCAACATCCCTTCACCTCATCCACAATGGCCCAAGTTTTCATGGACAATATCTTCAAACTTCATGGCATGTCGAATTCTATTGTCTCTGACAGGAATTACACGTTCACCAACAAGTTTTGGTAAGAATTATTCAAGCTACAGGGCACCCAATTACATCTCAACACCACCTATCATCCCCAGATTGATGGCCAAATATAAATTGCCAACAAGTGTTTGGAAACGTATTTAAGGTGTTTTGCATCTGACCACCAACATCAATGGGCTCAGTGGTTACCACTAAATGAATGGTGGTACAACACATCTTACCATACAACCACTCATATGACTCATTTTGAAGCAGTATATGGAAAAATCTACCATCCATTCTCTCATACATGATAGGTGTCTCTATGGTTCAGGAGGTTGACAAAAATCTTATAGTACACGAGGCCATTCTCTGTACCCTCAAAGATAATTTGATGATGGCTCAAAATCACATGAAGCAACAAGACGATCAAGTCCATCCTAAATGTCAATTTGTTGAAGGGGACCAAGTGTTTCTACATATGAAACCTTATAAGTAGACTTCACGCAAATTTTAACATTGTCAGAAGCTTGCTTCCAAATTTTATGGTCCTTATTCCATACTCAAGCATGTAGGTCTCGTCGCCTACTAGTTACATATTTCCAGTGATTCTAAGCTCCATCCTATTTTTCATGTCTCATGCTTAAATAAGGTGATTGGAACTAAGTGCCAAACTCAAACTCCTCTCCCTGAGTTGAATGAAGAAGGTTCCATTTGGTTACAACCCCAACCAGTCTTGGACCAGCGTGAACATCGTCTCCTTCAACACACCATCCAGGAAGTGTTAGTGTAGTGGAAAGATACAACTCCATAATATACCACCTAGGAGCCTACTACCATTCTGCAACAATTTCCCCATCTCAAGCCTCGAGGACAAGGTTTTTTTCAAGGGGGAGGGCATGTTAGGGACCTAACCTCCTTAACCCCTCTATTTTTCATGTAATAAATGACAACAATTCAATGTAAGAAGACCTAATAGAAGCTTCCACCTTTAGAAATATCTTCCACTAGAAGGTTATTTAGAAGATAGAATTAGTATAAATAAGGGTAGGAGGCATGATAATTTTTTTCTTGAGAATTATTGTAATAGAGCATTGCTCTATTGTAGGTTTTCCACTCGAAGAGGAAATTGAACATTGTTTCCTATCAATAAAGGTATTATTTTGGTGTTGTGGTTTCATATACTGTGTTGTTCCATTGTTATTTTCTGCATTATTTTGGTTTTTTGGCTATTATAATAGATCTGGTACCTTACATAGATTTCTCAACAAAATGACCATCAAAGATAAGTTTCATATTCTTGTAATTTATTAATTATTAGATGAATTGTGTGGATTAATTTTCTTTACTAAGTTGGATCTTTGTTCGGGATATCATCAAATCATAATCATGTAGGAGTACATTCCCAAAAAAAACCTTTAGAATGCATGAAGCTCATTATGAGTTTTTGGTTATGCCATTTGGACTTACTAATGCATCGTCAAAATTTCAAAGATTGATGAATTCTTTTTTTAAACCCTTCTTTAGAAAATTTATGTTAGTATTTTTTGATGCCATACTAATCTACAACAAGTCTTGGGAAGAGAATGTACAACATGTTGACAGAGTATTACAACTTTTGGAAGAGAAACAACTTTATGAAAATCCTTTCAATTGTTCCTTTGGGATTCAAAAAGAGGAATATTTGGGTCATATCGTATCTCATGAAGGTGTAAAAGTGGACCCTTACAAAATTAAATCTATAAGGGAATGGCCAATTCCCAAAATCATGAAAAAAATTAGAGGATTCTTAATATTGATAGGTTATTACTGCAAGTTTGTCAAGAAATATGGTCAAATAGTAGCACCTCTAACAATATTATTAAAGAATGAAGAATTTTCTTGGACTAAAAAAGAAACCAAATAATTTGAAAAACTTAAGGAGAATATGTGTACAACTCCTATCCTAGCCACAACTAACTTCACAAAAATATTTATTGTGGAGTGTGATGCCTCAGGCTATGGCATTAGTGCAGTTTTAATGCAATAAGGAAGGTGCAATTTTAATGCAAGAAGGAAGGTCCCTTGCCTTTGGAAGTATCCAACTTAAAGGAGGAAACTTACTCGGACCCATTTATGAAAAAAAATGTTGGCCATACTACATGAAGTTAAGAAATGGTGCCCTTACTTAATAGGAAGACACTTCAAAGTAAGAATAGATCATGATAGTTTGAATTACTTCTTGGAGAAACAATTATCTTCAGAAGAGAAACAAAAATGGGTTACAAAGATGATAGGTTATTCATTTGAAGTTATCAACAATAAAGGAAAACATAATATTATGGAAAATGCACTTTCAAGGAAAGAAGAAGAAACAAAGGGTTCATTATGTGTTATTTCTATTATGCAATTTGATTGGGTGGAAGAAGTAAGGATAGAATGGAAGGAAGATCAAAAGGTATGCAAGATCATTCAACAACTACAAGAGGGCCCTAGGACATTAGAAAAATTTCTATGGAAGAATGATTTTCTATGGTATCATGATTGTCTATATTTATGTAAGAATTCCCAACTCAAACAAAATTTCCTTCTATAATTCCACACTTCTCCTATAGGCGAACATTCAAGGTTCTTGAAATCTTTCTACAGGATCAAGAAAGATTTTTTCTCAAAATGTATTAAAGTTGATGTTCAAAAGTTTGTATCTGAATGTTTGGTCTACCAACATAATAAGGAAGAGACAATCAAGACGCAAAGTCTCCCACAACTATTAGCTATACCAAATCAACTTTGGGAAGATGTTTCAATGGATTTTATTACAGGTTTACCCAAATATGAAGGAAATATTCTCATGGTAGTAGTGGATCGACTGACAAAGTATGCCCATTTTTTCTCTCTTTATCACCCTTTTAAATAAAGTACAGTAGCTACAACATTCATGGAAACAAATCAAAATCTACATGGAGTCCCCAAGATTATTGTAAGTGATGGAGATCCGATTTTTATTGGAAATTTTTGGAATGAATTATTTTCTTGTTTGGGTACTCAATTGGCTCACAACTCATCTTACCATCCTCAATCCGATGGGAAAACTGATATTGTGAATAAATGTCTAGAAGGATATCTTTGGTTTTTTTTCATGTGATAAACAAACACAATGGGTCAAGTGGTTTCCCTTGGCAGAAAGGTGGTATAACACATCCTTCCATACTTCATCAAAAATGTCCCCATTTTTGGAACTTTATGGATATCATCCTCCATCCATCACATCACCCTTGAAAGGGACTACAAAGGTTTAGGCAGTGGAGGACCACACATGGGACCAACAAGAGGTTCTCAAACTATTGAAGGACAACTTGATTATGGTACAAAATAGGATGAAACAACAAGCAGATTAACATCACAGTGAAAGGGACTTTGAAGTAGGGGATTGGGAATTTTTTAGGCTACAAACATATAAACATATGTCCCTCAAGAAAAAAAATAAGGACAATAAATTAGCGCCCAAATATTATGGCCCCTATAAAGTGTTGCAAAGGATAGGAAGTATGACTTACAAATTGGAGTTGCCTCCATCTTCACGTGTACATCCAATATTCCATGTTTCTTTCTTAAATAATGTAATCGGTGAAAAGATCCTAGTCCAACCTATTTTATCAAAGATTAATGAAGAAAGGGAAATCATATTATAACTAGGAACAATACTTGAAACAAGGATTAAGTGGCTATGAAATCAAGCAATTCCTGAGTACCTTTTCAAATGTAAGAACCTACCAATGGAAGAGGTGACATTGGAAGATGATTTCTTCATGCATAAACACACGTAGTTAGTCAAGTGTTCAGAAAAACACTTGTATTAAGGGGAATGGCATGTTAAGCCCAAGACAAAGCCTCGTGTTAAATATAAAACCCCTTATTAAGCCTTAGATATGGAATTATTAAATTTCTAGTGTTGTATTTGTATGTAGGCTAGAACCTTTTATTGTACCCTTTCATTATAATTGTACCCTGTGTCCCCTATATATATATATATCAAGGAGGCCTAGTCCTAGGATCATCTCATATCATCTTGTACAATGAGTATATTGTAAAAGGAGGTTTCCCCCTCAAAGTGAACTATTATTCATTGACTTTTTGTCATTCTCAAGGATTTGGTTCATAACAAATATCTAACTCATTGAAAAAGATCAAAATATGTATGTGGTAGACTTTGATGCAGATTTGTAATAGTACTTAAAAGTTTGAAATCAATTGACAATTTATTAAATACCAATTTCCTTTAAGAGGGCCTCTAACATATTTAAATTGATAGATAGTGTTTGTTTGTTTAAGTAAGGAATTATTATATCTTTCAACATTGAAAAACCATTTGTCAAGTGTCCATGGGGGAGGCAATCACAATACAATTGTTTCTCTAAATTCATCCCTAAAAACATGGGCAAATTGACCAACTACATTGCACTTGTTCTGAGATGAAATTAACATAATTATTTTTTTATCGACCTCACTTCCTTAACAAAATTTCGATATTTGACACCCATAACCATGAAATCATCTTGAGTTATTCATTTATAAACTTGATCACTTCTTCTGCTATTTCAACTTTGTCTCCCAAATCTGACAAAGATTTGGTAATTTCAATTTGTACCTTACGATCTAGAATCTCAGTATGTTTTACCACATAAAAATGGCCTCTAATATTTTCTATCATTAATATTCTTTGATCCCAAATCACATGTTTTGAACAATTAAGTACTTTCTCCTAAAGATTCTTCTTTCATCTTCTTCTAATGGTTTCATCGATTCTTCAAATTTTTTATTACCATCAATAATGATTTTGTCCTTGTCAATTAGTTTTTTATGATGATCAACAATTATCGTATTTATTTTCTTCATATGTGCTTTCAACTCTGTAATTTATGTGGTCTTCCATTGGATATTAGTCTCAGCTACTCCTAACTCTTTTGAAACTATAGATAGTTGAATTTTCAAACTAGCTATATGTTATGTTTTTTATTCTTCCTTTATGATTTCACCTTTAGGAATGGTTTATTTTAATGTCAAATTGGTTGATAGAGTTGCTTCCTTTTCCTCATTTATCTAGTCAATTATTTTGACTAGTTTAACATTATATTATGTTAACCTTATCACCTCCTTAATTAATTTCTTTTTTTCCTTTTGTGCTTCAACCAACTCTTCAGTTTGAACATGCTTTGATGTGGTTATTTTCAATTTGAATTTATTTATCATTTTCTTTGAATAAAGACTACGTTTTTATCATTAGGATCTCTATTCTTTGCTCCAAATCATGAATATTTACAGGTATATCCTTATTACAACCCTTTCTTGCTTTAACTAATTCTCCAATGTCATCACCATTCTTTTCGATTTCTTGACATTTGTTGTTGCTTTTATGAAATCTCAAGACTATGCCATTCAATCTCATCTTCTGCTGAAATCATATCAAGATCAAACTTCATCTTAGTAGTCTCATATTCATGAGACTTAATGTGTCCTTAAGTTTTCTTGACTTTTTCATGCAGAATAACCATGCCAAGTGCTCCTTTATCATAATCGTGTGAAGTTAAAAGTCTAGGAGGAGCTAACCTGTAATGTCCCTTTCCAAATAGGAGCTCCAGAAGAGGAGGCTTAATGGTCTAAACCACCCCGTTAGACTATAGGCAAGGCCAAATAGGGGTAAACAGGGTTACTAGAGGTCACTCCAGTCACAGGTGTTATATTCGGAAAGTGACATTGAGCTAAAAATAGAAGTCAACAGTGAATTAGGGTTTCAGCAGTGATTTAGGGTTTTGGATGTCAACAGTGAATTAGAGTTTCAACATGATTTAGGGTTTTGGAAATCAACAACGAATTAGGGTTTCAACATGATTTAGGGTTTTGGAAAGCTATAAAAGAAGGGTCAACGACCTAATTCATCATTATGCAGATTATGACTTGTCATTGAGGAGAAGAGGCACATCTCAGGAGATATAGTTCATTGTATTCCAGGAGGAAGACACCAGTTGGATGATTTCAGTGTTGAAAGACACACCCTAGTCACCGGGAAGATCATCCAGGTCTTCCATCATTCTTCATTGATTCCGTAGTGCTCCCATATTCTGGGTATTATCTTTTAGTTGCTTATTTGTATTCTGGCTAAGATCCTTTTGTCTTTTGATCTAGCCGAGTGTTGTTATTTTATTCAGCCGCAGTTGATTATTTATATTCCGGTTAAGATCCTTTGTATGTGATCTAGTCGAGTATTGTCATTTATTCAGCCGCATTCGGCCATTTTGTAATCCATAGAGATATCATAATACAAACTTTGCAGTCCTTTGTCGCATTTATTATTTGTATGATCATTTATATGTTGTAAACCTTTGATCCTACACACACGTTAGTAGTGTTTCCTATACTATCCAAGTCAAGAACATTACAATGGTATCAAAGATTTAGTTCTGCCAGCCTGTGACTAAAGACAATGAGTGCACTATAAGACCCAGAGGGTCATGAACACGTAGGTGAAAAATATGTCACTTACAACAGGCATCAGGAAAGAAGACATAGGCCTAATTTTCCCCCTTTTCCTCCTAGCTCAGAGGAAGAGGAAGAGGCACAAAGAGAAGCATAGAGAAGGGTAGAGCGTGAGGCTGAGTGCGAGGCAGAGAGGAGGCCAGGAGATAGATATGAGTGACCAGAGGGTAGTGGAAAGGCCCCCATATATCCAGAGGCATATTTCATGCAGGTTATCAATGATATGTTAGCTAGTCAATGGACCATGTCTCAGTCCTTGGCACAGGTAGTTGATAGATTGGCTAGAGTGGGCACCCCAGATACACAAGTCCCGCATGCAGCACAGGGGAACTTGGGAGCAGGCAGTAGACCCCAGTCACCCTCTCGCACATACACCTCTACGAGTAGGATTCCCAGACCCTTGTTTCCCAGTTTTCAGAGGGCACCCCCATTAGCAGCACCGCCACCGATAGCACAGAGGCCACCTACTCATGCCGACGACATTGTAGAGTATAGGAGGGAGTACACAACATTTGGTCGTGACTTCCATCAGGACATGACCTTAGTCAAGTATTGTGGACTTAGACTCAGGAACCGCCCCAGAGAGCCGTAGAGGGGAGGACCACAACAGTAGCAGGGGCATAACCTCGATTTCATCCGAAAAGTTGGGAAACTCACCATCCCTTCTTTTGACGAATCGTCCAAATACACTGCCAGATCTTGGGTACAGAAGCTAGACACATATTACAAGCTCAACCAAATGACCGATACAAAGGCCATCAGTTTTGCGACCTTACACTTGGAGGGTGAGGCACACGAGTGGTGGTACCATGGACTGGTGACATTGGGTCATAGTCGCATCATCTCCTATAGGGAGTTTACAGATAGGCTCATGGACAGGTTTGACAGGAAGGATCTCGAGATACACTTCAGGGATCTAGCCCAGTTGAGACAAACTGGCACAGCAGAGGCGTTCATCACAGAGTTTCAATGGGTATCCGTGGCAGTGAAAGATATATCAGATCCCAGGCTGATCATGCTATTCACAGAAGGACTCACAGAGCCTTTGAAAGGATGGGTGAAGGCATACAGGCCTCCCAATTTGCAGGATGCCATCCTTCGCACTCGAGATCTGGTAGACTCAGTGCCAAAGACTAAAAATTTCTCCAAACCATTTGTGCCCAATAGGGATCGAGACAGGAATCCATTCCAGAGAGAATGGAAGGTAAAGGAGAAGTTGGATGATGAGACTAGGCGAGAGATTATAAGGAAAAATATTTTCTTCAGCTGTAGAGATCCTTGGGTCCCAGGCCACAGGTGCATGGGCAAGGGAGAGATTCATTATATTGAGGTAGAAATAGATAGCGTGGACAGTGAGGAGGAGGAGAAGGACAGTGGATCCACTAGTTCAGAGGAGGATTCATCACCAACAGAGGAGCAACCTCCCCGTAGACCACCAACACCAGCAGGAGCCCATCCTCCAATAGTCCCACAACCGCCAGAATAGGCTAACAGGAGGAAACCAGCAAAGGGAGGTGTCACAGCGACCCTTTCTGGTGTTCCCAGGTATGATACCCTCTGTATCAGAGGGATTATCTAGGGGCAATGGGAAATCACCCTAATACATGGTGGGGCCACCCACAACTTCATCAACGCTTCACTAGTATCGAGACAGGCACTTCAGATAGAGGAGTTTGAGGGGTTTTATGTTGCGGTAGCAGATGGCCACACAGTGGAGTGTCTAAAAAGAGTTCCAAACTTAGAGATGAAGTTAGGAAACTACACAGTGAGAGACACATTTTATATGGTTGACCTATCAGACACAGATGTGGTGTTAGGAGTTCAGTGGATGATTACCTTGGGAAAACTCACTAACAACTACCAAACCTTGGAAATGGGATTCAGAGATCAGGATGGGAAGAAGGTTGTTCTAAGAGGTATGTCGACAGGAGCACCCAGGACAGTTTCAACAAAGAGGATAGAGAGGATATTTAGACATGGGGAGGTAGCATATGCCGCAGAATGCTTGATCACTACTCAGAAGGATTTAGAAGGTCGACAACAATACCACACAAAGATCAAGTATTTATTGGGATGACATCAACAGGTCTTTGAGGCAATTCCACTAGGGAGACCACCTGACAGGGGGTTTGAGCACACCATTGAGTTGGAGGAGGGGGCCAAACCTATGATCACCCCCCCCCCCCTATCATCATCCTAGGAGGTTCAAGGATGAGATAGAGAAGGCAATCAAGGAATTGTTGGCGATGGGACACATCAGACCGAGCAACAACCCATTTGCTTCTTCAGTTGTCTTAATTCTGAAGAAGGATGGCACCATGAGGATGTGCATTGATTATCGATCCTTGAACAAGAAAACCATCAAGAACCAGTACCCTATCCCACGCATTGATGAGTTGATGGATGAACTGCATGGGGCAGTTTTCTTCTCAAAAATTGATATACGCTCTGGATATCATTAGATTAGCATCTGAGAGAAGGACATAGAGAAGATGACATTTCGATGTCATTTTGGACACTTCGAGTTCCTGGTTATGCCATTTGGGCTAACCAATGCATCCGCTACATTCCAGTCTTGCATGAACCATATATTCAAGGATCAGTGAAGGAAATCAGTCTTGGTTTTCTTCGACGACATCTTGATCTATAGCTGTTCATGGAAAGAGCATATGAGTTGCCTGGATGAGGTATTGAGCATCATGGAGGCACAATCATTATATGCCAAAGAGTCCAAGTGCGAGTTCGATATGACAGAGCTACTTTACTTAGGCCACATCATCAGTGCACAAGGGGTACAGGTGCACCAAGAGAAGATCAAGGCCATTCTGGATTGGCCGACGCCTAATAACGTGACAGAATTAAGGAGCTTCTTCGGGTTGTGCAGCTATTACAGGCAGTTCGTCTGGGGTTTTTCTCAGCTTGGAGCACTGCTGACAGATCTTACCAAGCATGGGGCCTTCATATGGACCGAGAAATCATAGGAAGCCTTTGATCACATAAAGGAATTCATGGGCACTTGTCCAGTTTTTGCACTACCAGACTTCACCTTGCCATTTGTACTAGAGTGTGACGCATCCGACGAAGGGATCGATGCAGTTTTGATGCAGGGAGGACACCCCATTGTATTCGAGAGCCGGAATCTTAGTCAACCTGAGAGGCTGTACTCCATTTATGACAAGGAAATGTTGGCAATCATGCATGCCTTGACCAAGTTCAGACAATATTTGGTGGGCAGCAAATTCGTGGTCAAGACCGATCACAACAGTTTGAAGTATTTCCTTGAGCAGAAGGACCTCAGTGAGCGCCAAAAAAAATGGGTGACGAAGGTATAGGAATTCAACTTTGACATAGAGTATGTCAAGGGGAAGAAGAACATTATGGCCGATGCATGATCGAGGAGACCTGCGACATGTTCTTTGATGGATATTTTAGCAGATTGGAAATCCCACTTGTTAGTGGAATATTCCAAGAACAAGTTCACTTGTGAGGTGATGGATGGGCAGATACAGGATGACCGGTATAGGGTCATTGAAGATGTCATATTTTACAAGGATAGAGTCTACTTGGTGCCAGATTTAGGGCTTAAGAAGAAGATCCTCACCGCAGTTCATGATTCACCTCTAGCAGGCCATCAGGGGTTTTTCAAAACCTATAGACAGATCAAAGAGAGGTTCTCATGGAAGGACCTCAAACAAGACGTTATGAGACATGTCAGTGAGTGTGTGACTTGCTAGCAGAACAAGTCAGAGCATGCTCTTCCAACAGGGCTACTTCAACCACTCCCCATTCTAGAGCAGAAATGGGAGAGTATATCTATGGACTTCAATACCGGTCTACCCAAGGTCCAGGGTGAGGACTGTATCTATGTAGTGGTCGACATATTGACCAATTTTGCTCACTTCTATGCCATACCGACAGAGTACAACGCAGTTCAGGTAGCCAAGATTTTATTCAGGGAGGTCTTCAGACTTCATGGGTTGCCGAAGAACATCGTCAATGACAGGGACAGTCGGTTCATATGGACATTTTGGAGAGAGTTATTTCGGTTGGTGGGGAAAGAGTTGACACCTAGCACCGGCTATCACCCTCAGACAGATGGGCAGACCGAGATTGTCAACAAGTGGGTTGAAGGGTATTTGAGGAACTATGTAGGAGGACAACAGAGAACGTGGGTAAAGTGGTTACATTTAGGAGAACATTGCTACAACACCACCTTCCACATGTCCATTGGTATGA
>ML862541.1:9658-23488 GCA_009831015.1 Picea engelmannii
GTCTTGTCCTTTTCTTCAAACTTGTATTGTAGGTCTTTGTAATGTCTTTGAGCTATTGGATGATATATCAGGGTTTTTATGCATATGTTTGATAATATTAATGATGAAATGTGATTAACATTGCTATGATCCCTGTGACTAATAAGCCCATGGAGGGCGAATTTTTTGATGTGCAACACCTTGCCCGACGGACAGGTACCATTTGGACTGGTACACATGGGGAGATGATTAGTTCGGACCTCCATGGGGCCGAAGAGCCCATCAGATGGTTGTTGAGACCCCGTCAGAGGGGTAGAGACAGGACATTGTTTGATTGATCTTTTGCACCAGAGAAGAAGAAGGACGTTTCACCAGAGGCACTTTGGCAGAGCCCGACCCAGGGGGAATGACCCCTTTTCAGTGGAACATTGGCCTTGGAAGGCTCAGAGCACCCCCATTCTTACCATGACATCATGGTCATTTTTAGAGGCAGACTGGGCAACAATGGCATGTGTGGCATGTTGGAGAGGCCCCTGGGGGGCTAACGTTTTGCTCCTGGATGTCTCATCTGCCCTAAAAGGGGCTAGCGCCTCCCTTGAAGGAGCTTTTACCTTCATTACAGCTCAGTTAGGGTTTTAATTTGACATTTTAATGTAAAAACAATATGATTTTGGTCTAAAGACTTGTCGGCTAATTTTAGGACCTAAATTTAATTAAAGGTCATTGATACAGTATATATTGAGGAGTTTTATCCTCATTTTGACATAACACACAACTCACTCTCCTAGCGAGCTTTGATTTTGCGCCCTACTTGGGTATTTCTTCTTTTTTAAGTGAGGCACACTTGTTGAAGGAAGGCTTTTCTTGGCATTTTTGGCATTTCTCTTGAAGGAAGGTTTACAACTAGGGTTTGCAATGCTATTTCATCATGATATGTAAGTGTTTTTTCTGCATAACTTCTTAATTGAATGGTTGTAGTCTTATATTCTTGCATTTATTATAAATTCTTGCTTATTTTAAAATCCTAGGGGACAAACACACAAGTAGGTCGTTGTCTCATGTCCCCTAAAAGAGAAATTCTCAGCCATTAAAGAAGGAAGGAAGAGCCTAGCCATTGCTACACTCTTGTTACTTCTTCCCTTGTGCTAGCCGTACCTTTTAAAATTCAAGAAGGAGGAGACGTCCCAGGCCTAGGTTATCTACACCTAGGGTCGTCCTGCTTCTAGGGTTTGGTCATAGGGCCTTGCCTTAGCAACACTCTCCCTCACCTCACTCTCGTGTCTTGATTTATCTGTTATGCTAGTTGTTTTGCGAAGATAGACCTAAGGAAGGAGGAAAGAGCACGAGGCCTTGCTTAAGCAACACCGGAGTGAGCCTCTTTGCCCTAGGGTTTTGTTTCTGGGGCTCTGCCATTGCAGCACTTCAGAACTCTTCCCTCTAGTCCTTAGCCTTTTCCCTTCAACCTTGCATCCTCCCTTGATCTGACTCCATTTACCCTTAGGCACTAATCTTAGGTCTCCAACGTTGAAGTGATAGTGGTCAAACAAACTGTTAAAACTCTTACAATTTGAAACCCTAACTAACTACTAACCCTAATAAGGCTGACGTCATCCTTGGTTATTCCATCTTGACACAACTTTCTCTCTTTATAAGCAATTAGATGGTGTTTTGAAGCATTTATTGAGTAAGAGATTGATTGGATACACTGTTTGCTACATCATCTCGATATTTATTGATGAATTGATATTCTTCCATTGCTACATTGATAAACCTTGATCTCGCCAATATTTATTGTCATAACTGCTAATATATTGATATCAGATAGTTATATGAAGTACTAACCCATTGAATCATAGCCTGGATGTATTGTTTTGTTGTTGCTTTGTTCCGGGCAGGTGTTCTCATTTGGGCCTACACTTCATTATTGGTTGTTTAGCTGGACTATTTGCTCTTGGTGGTAACCTGTGAGGAGAGAATTTTACTTTTACCTTCATACCTTAGCCTATTCAAAACCCCAAGTTACCGAGGACGTCTCCCCTGGGCCTAACCTCCCTAAAGAGAAAGAACCTCCCCATTGTGGTGACATTGGGAGGGGTAGGTTCCTGTTACGCCAGTTTGGCCTCTATCTTCTAGCCTTTTGACCTAGCTACAAACTGTGCAATAACACATACCATCGCATACATTAGACTACCAACATCACTTTCATAGGGAACATGTGTCATGTCCTTTATTTCTTCCTGTGTCTTTGGACACTGTTCAGTAGTTAGCCTTTCTCCCACAAGAATTGGCACCTTCAAAGGTTTGAAATCCTGCATGTTGAAACATTTCAAAATTGTTTCATTATACTTCGAATGGTTCAACCATAACTTTTTAGCTGCTCGATCTCTCTTAATCTACATTCCCATAATGAAGTTAGTTGCACCGAGATCCTTCGTGTCGAACTTGGAGGATAGTTGCTTATTCACCTCCTTTATTGTGTCCATGTTGTTTCCAATCAGCAACATGTCTTCGACATACAAAGCTACATATATGAAACACCCACCTTCTTCTTAGGAATATATGCAGTGATCAACTCTACTTCTCACAAATCCCAAACTAATGATGTATGTGTCGAACTTTTGGTACCACATCTTTGGTGATTGTTTTAGACCATAAAGGGATATTTTCAGTTTGCACACCAAACCTTTATTTCCCTTTACTACAAATCCTTCAGGTTCTTTCATGTAGATTTCCTCTTCCAGGTCCCCATGTAGGAACGTTGTCTTCAAATCCATCTGTTCTATTTCTAGATCAAATGTTACAGCCAAAGACATTAGTACTCTAATGGAAGTTAACTTTGCAACAAGGGAAAAAAATCTCACCGAAGTCGACTCCTTCGACTTGGGAATATCCTTTCGATACCAGTCAAGCTTTGGATTTCTCGATTTCACCTGTTGCATTCATCTTCTTTTTGAATACCCATTTGTTACCGATAGGCTTTCTTCCACTAGGAAAGTTGACTAAGTTCCATGTCTCATTATCGTGCAAGAATTCCATCTCTTCGACCATGGCATCCTTCCAGAGTTTTCCCTCTATTGAGTTGACTGCTTCCCTAACCAACATGGGCTCATCGTCAGTGCCAGTTAACATGTATGCGAATAAAAGTTGGGAGAACTATAACTTTCGATTGGTTTTCTTACTCTTTCTGACCTCCTTACCACCAGGGTCGGTTGTTCCACCTCTTCTTCTGATTTAGTCGACTCATATGAATCATCTTCTTCATTGCTCAGTTCAAACTACACCTTCTCTGGATTATTCTTAGTCTTAACAAATTCTTCAGGCTCAGACTTACTTTCGACTTCTTTGAATACCACATCTCGACTGTACATTATTTTTCTTGATGCACGATCCCATAACTTATATCATTTTATTCCTTCTTTGTATCCAATGAAAATACATTTGACTATCTTCTTGTCCACCTTGCTCCTCTTTTCCTTTGGAACATGCACAAATGCATCACAGGCAAATACTTTGAGATGTGAAATCGAAGGCTTCTTACCCGACCATACCTGATGTGGAGTCATGTCGAATAGCGTTGACGAAGGAGACATATTCAATAGATATTTTGTAGTGTCGATTGTCTCCGCCCATAATTCTTGTGCGAGCCCAACACCACTGAGCATGCTCCTTGCCTTGTCCATCAACATTCTGTTCATTCTATCGGCAACTCATTTTATTGTGGGGTATATGGTGTGGTAGTTTTGCGTGCTATGCCACACTGCTTGCAGAACTAATCAAATTCATTTCCATGGAATTCACCACCATTGTCAGTTCTCACCACCTTAATCTTCTTATATGTCTAATTTTCTACAAGAGATTTAAACTCTTTGAATTTATTGAAAACCTCTAATTTCTTCCTTGGGAAATATATCCATGTCTTCCTGGCAAATTCGTCTATTAAGGAGACATAATACATGGATCCACCAAGTGAAGGCATTGTAACAGGGCCAAACACATCACTATGAACCAACTCTAGAATTCCATTTTCCCTTGTCGAACCATATGGGAACCTCACTTGACTTTATTTTCCATATATACAATGTTCACAAAAGTCAACTTCTAAATTACATTCAGGAAAGTCTTCGACCATACCTTTGTTATGCATAGCTCGAAATCCTTTTTCTCCAATGTGTCCCATCCTCTCATGCCATAGCATGGTCGGGTCAACTTTATGACTTTTCGAGTCGATTTGAATCGACTCAGCTCGAGTCGAGTCGAGTCGAAGTCAGGTCAACTTCAGGAATAGCTATGTGGTTGCATCCAGTTGAGTCGAAGTCGAATCAACTTCAGGAATATCTATGTGGTTGCATCTAGTCGAGTGGACACTCCCTAGCAACTTGTATAGGGTTCCAATCTGAACTCCTTTCATTAAAACCATCACACCTCTGACCATCTTGCATGAATCCTTCTGAAATACAGTGTGCACTGTTGCATCACTTATCTTACTGACAAATATCAGGTTTATTTCCAAACCTGAAATGTGTAGCTCACCCATAAGGGTTCTACTCCTTCCGTCTTGCAGTATCAGTCGAAATCTTCCTCGTTTGACAATTTTGGTTGTCGATTCGTCCCCCAAGAACATGTTTCCTCCTTCATATCATTCATATTCGCATAACCATTCTCTATGTGGCGTCATATGATAGGATGCTCCTGAGTTGATCAACCAAACATCTTGATCTGACTGTGTATTGGTTGACGCGAGGTACACACCGCCTCCCCTATCTAGAGTCGTCTTTCTCTCAATCGACTACTTCTCGTTGAATCTTGTATTGACTTCCATTGCCTTTGACTTGTGGTCCTTTTGTAATGCTCAACTTTACCACATTTCCAACATCTTTTCTTTGACTAAATAGGGGATTTAGATATACCCTTCGACTTAGAATTTCTATCAAAGAATTTTCCTTTATCTCTATCGACCGGTCGACCTCGACCTCTCACCACTAAAGCATCTTTGGTCAATCCTTCCATGTTCTTCCTTCTCATTTCTTCTTACAGTAGAGATGCAACCACGTCTTCTAGCAATAATGTGGTTGTATTACTCCCTATAGCCAAGACTAAGTTATCTTAGGAGTCTGACAAAGAACATAATAGGCTAATACACTTCTCCTCCTCAGTGATTTTAATATCCACTGAAGATCACTGGCTTATAATGGTATTAAATGCATTTAAATGCTCAGTCACCGAACTACCATCACTTTTTCTCAGAAGATACAGTTTCTTTCTGAGAAACAACTTATTTGTTCAATAAGATTTATGTGGTGAGGGTTTTCAGTTAGGTTCGGAAAAACCACAGTTTTGTTTATAGATTGTCGACGTTTCAGATCCATATCAGGATCCATCTTCAGGACAAGAAGCCTGGGTTATGATTTAAGAGAGACACTACCTATAAATTATAAATGTATAGAGGAGAGCCTTTATGTTGGCTCTCCTCTATACCAGGGATTTCAACTAGTACAAGCTTCCCAACTTGTCCCACAATTTCTTGGTAGAATATTCACACGAGAAATTCAGTAGCACCGAATCTACAGGACAAAGTCGAATCGTACACCTTGCTCTTCTCTCAAGTTTCTCACATTCTTCCGTCAACATACCTGCTGGCATGGTACCTAGGCAGATTGTTGTCCGTTGTTCTCGATCTACAAGGAGATATTCAATTTTAAGCTTCCAAAGCTCAAAATTTTGGCCATTGAATTTTCCGATCTCTATTCTCAAATTGCTCGCCATTATTTAACACAATATTTAAAGATTTCTAACTTACGACTCTTACTGAACCTAGAGTTTAGCACATATCCAAGGTTGTTAAACAAAGCTATGATACCACATGTTAGGAAATGAGACACACTTCCATGCTAAACCTAGCAGAAGAGAGGAAGAAATATTTAATCAAGAAAGTAAATGACACAACAAGCACAAAGTACCCAGATATTTTACCTTGGAAACCCAAATCGGGAAAACTAACATTCCTTGAACATTCTACTCCTTGTTGTCTTATTCATTCAGAATAAAAGATTACATGTCTAACCTTGGTCCACACCTAAGACACAATCGACATCATACCCTATTGCTTACACAAAAACAACCCTGTAGCCAATTCAACTTACATCCACATGACCAACAACCTCTAAATTACAGACTCTTGGTGATTAGTCATTCATCATCTAAAGAAAATAAAAATCAGAGTTTTATAGCCTTACAACATGCCTTCTTTATAGGCTTTACAACATGCAAAACCCTAAATAAAAGGCACCCCAAAACGGTTATAGATCCATGCATATCATTGGCTACAAATCCCACGAATCTCATGATTCTATTACAGTCGACTACCAAGTCAGATTACCCGTCGACTACCAGTCAACCTTCATTCGGTCTTCAGTCGGTTACCACACGCTCGCCTGTCGACCTCTTGTTGTTTGACCTCTTCTACTTGTTGTCAATATCTTTACCATGTCGAACCACCTTGACCCCTGAATTCTACTTACCCGATCGACTAACCTCGACCTTTGACTTGTTGTCAATCCACCTCGACTTCGTCTTTACCCAGTCAAACCACCTCGACCTTCAACTTCGACTATTAGTCGATCCACATCGACTTTCATTGCAAAGAATATAACAACCAACAATGGTTAGGATTGTATTGATGCGAAGACTCAAGTTCAAAACCTTCCAAGTTGGTGTGGATGAGGTCAGGAGTTAGTCCTAATGACTTTAACGACATAGATACACCCCTCATAAACTTAGCAAAAAAGATTTTATAAAAAGTATTTCTCAAAAAAATGATAAAGAGAAGTAATTACAAAGGTCTGATTGGACTACCTTTTACCTATGTAATCAGGTATAAAACGCTAACTACGTATGTGAGATATGTTTCTTGGGTCCATGGGTCAACCCCCAAGCTAGCACGATGCAAACAAAATATGAGCACATTTAACACAATATAATCAAACAATCAACTATGAATAAGGGCACATGTGGCTTCATGTCCAAGTGGTCAATCTGAGGCCAACACTATCCAACCCTATTTGAAAGCATATGGGCTCAACACTATCTACCTTGAATGTTGGGGATTGTTGAAGTTGCACTACACTTATCTAAACGAAACATTATGCTAGCAAACTAAGATGAATGGTTGTGTTATAGAGAGATTTGTGGTTGAAGCTCGATTTGTGTTAATTTGTGTATGTACATAACAATGTCTTCAAAATATTATATCAATTGAGCATGGAGTTATGGTGCAAAAGAAGTGTTGAGAGATGCCATATAGACTAACCATTGATATCTGTCATATGTTATCTTTAACAAATTGCATATAGCATGTGGCAATGGAAAACTATTATGTTGAATCTGCAAGTACTTAACAAAATTGGAGCAATGAATTTCATCGATGGTGTTGCATCAAGTCTTAAGTTGGCTTCTAAAAATAATGAAGTTGAAATGTGGTAGATGATTCTTTGAAAACTTGTGATTGAGTTGTTGAGAAAAATCTGAACCAAAACATCAAAATTTTGTTTAGTGAGTTGGGTCTTGTAAATGATTGGCTTTGCAAGTTTATATAGTCCAAACATGTATATGTGAGTAGTTTAAACAAATGTGAGTGGCAAAGGAATATTGATTATCTATCCTCATCTAAAATCTTAGAATCATTAGGAATGGGGTTAACAAAGCTTACTAGAGCAAGCATTGTGTATTGAATGTATCTACACATACAAACTAAAAGATAGGCAAAGGTCTATCACTAGGGAGATTGCATCTCATTTATTCATGAACTCATTGGTGTTGAACACAAAATACTACAATCATCAAACTAAGTTCATGGAGGAGGGTGGCACTTGCAAATGCATCCAATGTAGTTAATAAGAAACTTATGTCGGTGCTCCAATGTTGAGGTATCAAGTAGTCTTTATTGAATCAACTACTCTACAAATGACAAAGTAGGGAGATTTTGTATGAACTCAACTAGATTTGCAAAGAGATTCATCATCTTAAAGGATTGGGAACTCTAAAGCTTAGGTGACACTGTCAGAGTTAATTGCAAAGAACTAGTCTACCATTGGGAATTCCACTTGAGTTCTGATTGACATCATTGCCCATAGCATATTTACTTAGTTGTGTTGTTTATATGTCGAATTCAACATCACCTATAGTGTGAAATTTGTCTTTGAGAGTTGCGACGAGAACAAGGTTGAAGCTATAATGGTCATGTTGCTAAGAGAGAGAGGAAACATCAATAGTATAGAAGAATAGACCAAACGAGAGGGAGTCCATGCGAGAGAGAAAAAGAGAGAGAGTGCACATGGAAATATAAGAATTGAGAGAGAGAACGCTAAAAGCAAAGTGTGGGGAAGGAGAGAGATGATTGTGGCACTATAGCAATAGCAATAGGAAAAACTTCCTACCATAAATGTTGCATATATATCTCATTCTAAGATAATCATTATCCAAATATTTCACATTTATCGTTAATTTCCCAAATTGTGCCTCGAGGGAATGTTGGTCATTAACAATGAGTATTAGCATGAAGTTGACAAGGTGAAATTAATGAATCATGGATGATGGGATGTGTGGTAGCTAACCTGACTAATAATGTATCTCTTCAATCATTGACAACCTATCTACAAAAATAATTCGATCAAAACAAAAAAACACATACAAGTTGCATTCATAAGAGTTTTGTTATTAAATTATATTTAAAGAACATTCACATCATGGCATGATAATAATGAAGCTTTCAAACATTCTTGGACATAACCCTTGAGAATACAAAAGTATGCAACATAGTGATGGGATAGTTCCCCACTGAAGGCAAGGTACTATTTTAATGAGTTTATCATTGACTTGATATTAGTTTGGTAGTTGACTTTATATTTTTGTGCAATCTCTAAAGTTTAACATAGTAAAACACAATTATTTTTGTAATATAATTAAAAAAAAATGTTCTTCAAAATCTTATTGGACGATATGTTTGAGGTCTTATTGCAAGTTTTACTTCATCCCTTGTTTATAGTTATTATTATTCTGGCAGTAATCGCTAAATGTCATTCGTTGTTTGAATGTGAATGACCTATATCTCAAGCTCTAACAACAATGCAACAATCTCACATACCACCATCATTATTGTGTGACACGACTTTCCTACTTTTTAATCTTTCATATATATGGCTACTCGAGACATAGTTCAAAGTTTATTAGTTTGTTAGACTAACTTAAATATGATCAGTTTTAAATAGTCCAAATATTAATATATCAAGGTAATTTAAACAAAGTAGAGTTTAACAAAGTGTGTTTATAATTGATTGCCATTTTCACTATTCACTACCATCCTATGGTGGATTCTTTTCTTGGTGTGGTGACCATTTTGTAGAATTCCAGGGGGAAAATGGCAATATGTCTATAGAAACAAAATATCATTATTGTTGATACTGCAGTAGAAGGTGTAATGTCACTTTCCCAATCAAGGAGGGGGATGAAAAGAATTGGATCATTCATAAAAAAAAATGGAGAAAAATCGCATGCTCGACGTAGGAGGGGATGGAAAAATATGACTTCATAGAAATTATTTGAATTTCATGTACTCAGACCTCATGGACTCATTATTATTTGAAATTATTTGAATTTTATTTGAATTTCAGTTGCTTAGACCTCATGGACTCATTCTCCCTCTATTATGAACGAGCCATAAGAGAGAAAATGAACAATGGAATCATTATACCCCCACTTGCTTTTTGTAGATTAATGGATAGATTCTTAAACCAACAGACACTTGATTTTCTTCTCCAAGGATTATTTATGAGCTTATGAGTGAGCTTATTTCAAAGTTGAAGGGACCTTTTTCTCAATAGAGAAGCCCAAGCCAAGCTTGCGTACTATTGATTTGTCCTTTAACTGTCCACCGAGGAGGCTTGTAATGAAAGATTATTATCACTAGTCGTGGAAAAGGCCTATTTATCACCAACCTTGGGAAATGCCTATTTATTACCATCCAGTTTATCGCCAGTGGTGGGAAAGGATTATCACCATCTCACCAGTGGTGGGAAAGGATTATTACCAACCATGGGAAAGATAGTCATTCCAACATCTAGTGGTATACGAGTGACTTATTTCCAACGAGAGACTAGTTACTAAGTTCCATAGGATACTAGTTAATGAGTTCCAATGGTATACATTCATTCCAAAATTTATAGTTGTTCCAAAATATACAATTATTCAGTCATCGTGCATTAGTCATGCATTCATCTATTGAAAGCCTTATCTACTACCCTCTACTCTCCTATCGGTTTCAAGCCCAACCCTCTCCTACCAGTCCTATCTATGGTGCCCTGAAGAAGAAAATGTTAATTAATTCCAAGCTTAATCCCCAACTAGTGATCAATCCTCCAAAATTTCTAGAGGCATCTATAACACATAATCCCATTCCTTGTAATAACTTCTCAAGCTACCTTGAAGCTTTTCCCCTGACCCCATAGTCTCCCAATTATAATTACATCTAGCTTTTCTAACTCTACTAATTTGAACAAGGCTTGTCTCTTTGAACTGCAACCTTGTTCCTGAATACTCTTTGAACTCCAACCTAGTTCCTGAATATTTAGGGAGAGAAACTTCAATTTTTACCATTTTTCGAGGTTGTTTCGCACTAAGGACTTGAACACTACTTTTATGTCTACGTTGATGTATTTCTATTATGGCCTTTTCTTGTGTCTACTATAGATAATATTTTCTAGCCACTGAACCAAGAGCTGAATCCTTGATGGGATTAATACCTAATCCACTCGAAACATAGCCTCCCACTAGGGGATCCCCTGTTATGAACTTGAGATGGTGATGATATCCTTTATCAAAATCCTTATTATTGAACCCAAACCTCGATATAGAATCAATATCCCCATTTGAGTTGCTACCTTCTTCAAAATTAATGTCACCACATTCCTTACTACTCTCTAGAGTATCACATCCCTCATCATATGTTTGAGCATTTTTCCATTTTATAGAATCCTTCATTCTGTTTAGGTTACTAATTGATTCCCCAATGTAGAAATTTATACTTTCTTGGTCTTTAGTGTAAAATATAAATTTCACCTCTTTGAGTAGAGGTTTCTGGGATCTTAACCCTATGAATTTTCAACCTTAGGGATATTATGAAATAAGGTATAAAACAACAATGGAAAAAATACAATATTTCACTCTCTAACAACCCAATATTCTAGGCAATCCAAGGAGAAAATATACTAAACTTTCTAGATAAGTTTCCATTGCTCAAGGGAAACTCATCACACATAAACCATATTTGAAAATTCCCCTTTTTATAACAATTATAACGATAGTAAGACACCAAATATAGCAATAGGAAAACAACCCTTAAATTATTCAATGATGATGTCAAATCACTCAATAAATTGTCCTTTTACTTATATCAAATCATCAATACATATATAGTTGTAAATGATAATACAGGAAGAACATATATGGCTGAAAATAAAATCTAGAAATTGCATAAGTTTTGGATAGTTGAAAACTTCATTGACATGCTCAAGATGAAGTTCATTTACATTCCATAGCCTTCTCTCAAGGCTAGTACAAACCACCAACTCTCTAAAACCCTAGCTACGGAAAATAAGAAAAAATCTAGCTCAACCAAGGAGCTCCAACATGTAAGAATCAGTCCAACAAGCCCTCCAATGTAAGAGATCCTCTTCTCTTCTTCTTCATCAACAAATATACCCTAGGGTTTTATCACAAAACCCTAATCTCAAAATTCCAAGGGATAAACCCTAAGCTTAGACTTCAAGATGCTCCAAGAAAACCATGAAACCCTAGTGATTTGATGTGAGAGAGAGATCAAGTACAAATGAAGACTAACAAAGAGAAGAAAGACTATTGTGCACTCCTCCTCAAGATCACATATTTACACAAGAGTGAAATGTATGATGAGTGAATGAATGTTTCAGAAGGACTTTCTCCTTCCTCTATGTATATGGGCGGTAAGAAAGGGGAACAATACAATGTGGGCCTAAGCCCTTACAAGAAACCTACAACAAGCACTTGTAGGCCAACATAAGTGAAACACTCCACTTTGAGGGTACACATGTCATGCTCTAAGGCGATGTTGTACACAATAAGGGTTCCAATATGATGTAGCTATACAAGATGTCTCCACACCTCTTCACACAAGCCCACATGGACTCCATCACTAGTATTAAGCCATGTAGTCCACTAAATCAACTAACCTTGCAAGAACTTTGTCACAACCTAGGTGTCCTTGAACCAACTCCAAGCCTCCATCCATAAATCCAAGTAACCCCATGCTATCTAGAGCCCAATGCCCTCCTTCAAGATGAAAAGTTCTCCTCCTCCTTAGTAGGGTGTTCTCTAAACGAGTGGATCTCTCCATGTGGCCACAATGAAGGACGTCCACCAAGTAAGCAAGAGAATTCTAGTTCCCTAGGAAAGAATGTCATGGAAGTAACCACTTGAGGTCAAACAATTACTAAGCAAGTTGTCCTCATGATGCAAATACATCATGGACCATCTCCCATGCACTAATCCATCTCTAACTATCTAGGGGTTGAACATACATTGTGCACCCCAAATCTCATGAAGCACTCCTAAACATTGTGTAAACACTTTCAAAGTAACTTGAAAGATAACAATCCTCCTTTACGAGGAAAGTGTTTACATTGACACCATTTGATTACCTTTGCAACTTCACAAAATCTACTACCTATAAATCTATACTTGGTATAGTTTTGGAATCAACCACTGTCACCTATAAATAACCTATCACCAATGTTATCACAACATCTCAATCCTCCAAAGAATAATGACCACCCATGAATATGAAAGAACATAACCCTAGAACAAAAGCAAATGGCCAAAATCCATCATTCTCCAAGTCAACATCATGGGCCAAAATTAATGGACACCACATCATGAGTTTTCCAAGACATCTTGTAAAGAAAATCATATCTCCATACAATATCAAGACAAGTGGATCACATCTATCAAAGGCACAAAGATAGAAATATGCACAAGTCAAATCCTCAATCCTAGAATACCAAGCTCGTGGTATAGTAACAACCGATGCAAGGCCATCAATAACCTATCATCATGATAATGCCTTTAATTTAGCTCCAATCCTTTGACAATTGAGATTTTATGAACTAGGTATGCTTCCTCATCTCAAAAGAATCCCAAAGTAAGAGTAACATCACAAGAAACTCACTTTGACTGAGATAATTCATGGGGAACTCCCTCTGACTGATAGAATCCATGGGCAACTCCCTTTGTCCGAGAGAATCCATCAACCTTGTATTGTGCAATACTTCCATCAACTATAAACCTGGAATCAATATCAACATCATCCTCCATCAAGGTATCATACCTCTCACCTAGTGAACAACTGGAAATCATGCAGATGGAAGAAACCAATGCAACATGACTAACATATATCTTAGGAGGTATACTCATCCTCACTAAAGATATAGGCACTCCTACACGCTCTCAATCCTCCTAGAAACTAGAAGATTCATCCAATCTCTCACTTGAATTGTACATGTGCTACTAGATCAACAAGTAACCTATAAAGGCCACCTTCTCTCAACTCTTTAGCCAAACCTCATACTAACTAGACTACAGTCACTGATGGTGCACTATCGTCCCTCAAAAGCAACTCTCCAATGTACATTTTTCATACATGACACTAAAAGAAGGTTCTTCCTCAAACTAGGAACACAAAGAATACCACTTAGCTCAAGAACATTGCATGAAGGCATCTGAGAGGTGTTAACCTCATAATCCTAAAGTCCATTTTCCTAGAATAAA
>ML862542.1:6596-17185 GCA_009831015.1 Picea engelmannii
GAACTTCATCATCCATTTGTGTGTCTATGGATCTCCTTCAAGCTTGTTAAGGCTTGTAGTGAAGGCCCGCTCTGATACCAATTGTTGGACACACCTACCACACTTAGAGGGGGGGTGAATGAGTGTGGTAGGTGTGTCCAACAATATGAGCTCGAGATTCGATCACAGTCATTGATCATGAGAAGAAAAACGACCGTAGATCTGGTCTCATAGCATTCACTAATTTAGAAGTCAGGAAGGAGGAGGAATCAAAGGAGCTGATGAATAATTGATTTATGTAAGCCATAGAGACAAAGTTTGATGCTCTGTTGGAATTGTTGCAAGGTGTGCAACAGATGGTAAGTATCCAGGTGGGATGTAGACAAATCAACATGGCCATTGATGGTCATAAGCATGGTTGAGGGGAAGTCCAATTGCAAAAGAGCAAGGTGAAGATGGACAAAGAGCTCAGTGGAATCCGAGCACAGATGGAGGAGCTAGCATTCAAGATGCAACAGGAGTCAAAGGTACACTGGAGGTACGAATGGCCTTTGAGTAGGAAAGCCATATGGCATGTTCAGAAGTTGTTGGTCAGGCGGTATCAACAAAGGCTAAAGAGGTGGATGAGGCATGATGAAAACCTCGGTCATAAGGGAAATATATCTGGAAAGAGACTCATAGATTGCTAGGTGGGAAATGAAAGTGGATCAATGGATCTCATAAAATTTTAGGTGGGAAGAGCAGACATCCTAGATTTCCAGGTGGGAAATGGAGAAGAGATGAGCTCAACAGAGAGTTTATTGATAGATGAAGAGGAGGCAGGAGGAAGACCTTACTCAGGTGGAAATTTGTGTGGAACTGTGAGCCATGTGAATTAAGATGATGACTAGTTAGAAATTTTGATCACAACAGAGGAAGAGAATCAGAGGATTGTTCTGATCATTGGAGGAGTTGAGATATTCATACCAAGCGGTCGAGGAGAGGCTAGCACAGATGTTGCAAATGTGACAGGGAGACAGAAAGTAGAGACTTTCAAGGAGGAGAAGGAACATATAATGATGTATGTCCCAACAGAAGGAGAAGAGAATTCAGCAGAATCACTCGACGTTTTTAGCCAGGAAGATGAACAGGAGATGACTGCAACATTGGGGTCTGCAGTAGAGGAGGAAGCAGAGAACATAGACTATGTTGGTCTGTGTGAAGAATTAGAATATCTTGAGAGGAGAGTGGTAGTAAAAATCATGCACATCCAATAGGCTAGGTTGGAAGCAGATGAAGGATTATACCAGCATAAGGAGTAGTTGGGGCAAGCTGAAATGGGAACAGTCGACGGACTGGCAAGAGAAAATGTATCAGGAGAAGTGGTACTGAACAACAGTTCGGTGACGAGGAGCCTGCAGGAGTGGAGATTGCAGTGGAGTGACAAGTTAAGTCCACAAAGGGAGGATATTTCTTGGGAATTCTGTGTGATTTTCCCATTGACAAGGAGCAAGTGTAGAGAGCTAGTCTGCAACAGAAGAACCAGTCGATAAAGAATTTGGACGAGGTGATCAAGGAGATAAGGAAGCTAATGTTGGAGTTGGCATAAGAATCACTTAGCACAAGGAATTTGGATGAAGGTAAACCTACACGAGTAGCAAGTACGAAGCAAGAACATAAGCAACAGAGCAGAGGAGACGAGAGACAACTCCAGGAGAAAGTTTGGGATCTAGGTGGATTTCAGCCATGTTGGAAAGCTCATGAGAAGGAGCTCAAGATTTTTTTCACTGTGGAGTATGATGCAAGAGCATCGCTCCACCTCAGCACACCCCAACTAGATTTCATGCATGGTGGGCATTCAAGGAAGGGGAGGTTTCGCCCTCTCATTTTTGCCTCGAGAATCCAAGATGAGATCCAGGCATTAAATTGACGACAAGCTGGAAGAGAAAAATCATTCTTTCACACAACCTAGAGATAAGGTCACCAGTAATAGGCTGACGGTGAAATGGATCTGCATCTAATTTGGAGCAGATAACCATCATTGTAATTTTCCCTTTCAATAGGCATTAGGGGTGGTGATTTGACACCATTAGGTTAACTTGTGAGGGAAGCTCATTGATCCCCTCTTATATAAATCTTTGTATTGTTACAAAGTAGAGGTTGAATTTGGGTTCATCTATAGATTTGAGGTTAGACAAGTCATGTTGTAAAGAGAGAAACACAGAGAGTCGAGACTCAGTTGCAGCTCAGACTTCACCATTGTAATTTCACATCCACCATTAATAGAAAATGACAGTTTTTCCTTTTTTATCTATATGTTCAATGGATGATGTGTTATGAATGTATTTTACATGCCTTTGAATTGTATATGAATGTTAGAAATCGTATGAAGGGATAGAGATATAGTTTTTTATCTGCAAGTGTGTTGAGTTAAGTCTATTTCTATAGGCTAAGTGCAAGGAGTGCGCAACAGATATTGGAAACTTTGTGAGCCAATGCAAGGAGTGTGTGTCTAGACTTAGTGGAGTCAAAATAGAAATTGTCGGTAGGGCACGACAAATTTATTTACAGACTCGGGGAGAAATTTCAAGGTGGTTAAGTTCCTTGAAAATAAAGACTGTGTGGAGAGAGGAATAGCCCATAGTTACTAAACACTTTGGAACAATCTTCTAGGAGGTCATCGAGCTTGCATGATCATACCTAGAAACTACACGGTTGAAGGTGTAGAAGAATCCTAGAATTTTTTAACATTCTGGTGAAGGAAGTCTTTTAAAGAAGTGCATCGACAAAGGAAAGGAGGTGCCTTAAACCTTTCCATAAGGTCAAGGGAGAATTCATCGAAGAACTGAAACTAGTGTAAGGAGTGTACCCAAGGTGTTGTGAGTTCTCCTTACAAGCTCAGGAAGTTGAGTGAGAAACTGCCAGGAGGGCACAAGAAACTCATAGAGGAACTTGGAACCTTGGAGGTTTTCAAGACAAGCAAAGTCGCAAGAGAGTTGCATAGATTTTTGCAAGGAGTGCAGTAAGGAGTTTTGAGAACATTCTAAGTCTTGAAAAGGGAAATTTTTCTAAGTGCACAAAGGAGTCAAGGACTTGTTGGAGTCTCGAAGATGGAAAATCCACCCATCGTCAAGAGGGAGACGGGTGGTAGAAGATCGATAAGTTCGGGAGGAAGAAATTCATAAAGTTTTCCAAGAGCAGACAAGGGTCTTCATGAAGTCGCGAAGAGAGATTTAAAATCTAGGTCGTTGGATTTGGAAGGAAACGTGGCAAAGGATCATTGCATCGCTGATTCGCGATCAGAAGAAGTAGATTTGAAAGAAAAGAGGACTCGTGAAATCCAAGATTGTGGTTCAATCATAGTCGTTGATCGTGAGAAGAACAAGGACCATAGATTTGGTGCTAGAGCATTCATCGATTCAGAAGTTGGGAAGGAGGAGGAAGTTGCTCGTGAAAGTCTTGAAGTGCGGGGTTGAGAAGGGAGTTAGACCATGGTCATAGCCCGTGGTCACATCAAGGGAGAATCTTAGCATTGAGATCTAAGGAAGTTGACATAAGAGATGAAAGCACCAAGAAGAGGGTTCGTAGGTGCCACATCATGGGTGCTGAGGGATTGAAAAAGGGCATGTGTCAAGTCAAGATCGATTTCATCAGGAGCCCGACAACTCATTTGACTCAATGACTTGAACGATCCTAGACCGGGAGGTCATGCCAGCCCTGAAGGAGGAAGGGGGGGGGGTTGTCACCACATACTTTCTTCTATCTTATATCAATGTTTTCTTTCTTGGAAGTATCGATCATTCTTCTACAATAGTGAGCTATGTGTCCATAGTTAAAACATTTGTTACATTTAATGCTACATGGGGCCACATAAGAATTTATTTCTTGAACATTTCATCCATAATCCTGCAATATGCAACCTTATTTCCAAAGTCATTATAATAAAAACAATGACCATAAAATAAATTTACATACCTGGGAGTGAATGATATTTTGTGTTATAGTTATTATGAATTTCTTCCTTGGTTGATCATAATCTTCTCTTATGTGGATCCTTTCATTATGGTTGAAGCTTCTTTGTTTCCCGAATGTGGTAGGTCTTGTTGAATATGTATCTCTATTACACTCATTCTTCTTTGATTATTGTTGACCATGATTGATTCCTTTAATTACTTTTGCATAACTCTTTCTCTTTTCTTGACTCTTATTTTTTGGAAACCTGGAATGCTTCTCTTCATTATCTACTATTGATGTGGATTGTTTTGTCCCTTCAACGTTCTTGTTGAGTTTGATGATTTTACTTCTCAATGTGAAAAATTATTCTTCAAGCTTCTAAACCTCTTCTTCTTTTTTCATCGTCTAAATCTTCATGATTTCTTTTGTTCACTTTGCTTCTTCAAGTTGGATCTTCAATGTGATTATTTCATCTCCAAGTTCTCTTTCTCATTGACTGAATTTTTCTTCATGATTCTTTTCCTTTTTCAATCTCAGGATTGTCTTATATTTCATTAGGATTTTCTGTCTCATCACTTTCAATATTCAAATAAGGGCATTCAATTTCAATATGTCCTACTTCTTCAAATTAAATAATACATACTTTGTTTGACTTCACACTCTTCTTCTTTTGAATCTGTCTAACATGATGAGAAAATTACCTCTTGTTTCGTACCTGTTCTTCTTTATCAATCTCTGACTCTGTGATGGGAGAAGAATAAACATTGTGCATATTATCCCAAAGTTCATTAGTTGATTAACATTTTCCTACTTAATCAGGTAATCCTTCCAAGATAAAATCCATTGATATTTTGTTGTTCCCTTTTAATTCCTTATTGGTTGTAATCTTTGGAGGTTTCTTTGTAGTGGTGTATCTCATCACAACTGATTTTCATATATCATATCCCTATGCCTTAAAAAAAAAATCATCATGATACTCAACATTTCATACTTTAGACCCTTCTACCATTGAACATTGGTGCTTCATTCCTACTGCACTTTATCAACAATGTTCAATAGTTTATCATCAATGTATCATCTATGATTCCATTCAATATATGTATCATAAGAATGTAATCATAAGAAACATCACATCAAGAACGCATTACACCAGTATTTACGTGGAAACTCAAATGTAAGANTTATATATATATATATATATATATATATATATATATATATATATATATATATATATATCAAGAATTAGTTCATAGGAAGCACCAACTTCCATATTCTCCAGCTGCAACTAGAAGGAGGCTACAACCCCTTATTTACATGCTCCAACCTAAAGGAAGCTACAACTCCCTGAATTCTCTTGCTTCAACCAAAAGGAGGCTACAACCCCCTTGATTCTCCAGCTCCAACCAGAAGGTGGCTACAACCACCTATTTCCAGGCTCCAAGATAAAGGAATATCCAACTCCATGATTCTCTGTCACCAACTGGAAGGAGGATACAACCCAATTTTTCTTTCCCCATCCGGTCGCCCTAAAATATAAATGTATACCACTTGTTACTACCACAATCACTGCCACTCTCACTACCTCTATCACATCAACATGTAACATGTCAACCTGTCACTGTGTCCAACTTGTCACTGTCAACCTATCCATCCTGTCACTATCACATCAACATGTCCAACCTATCACTATCACAACAACCTATCCAACCAATCATCAGATCCACTCTCATATGCATCCAACTCATGCTAATATCACCAAGAGCATATCTAAAACCATATGTTCAATATCACCAACACATTCCTCTACCAAGCGTGTACCACGATCACCACATATCATCACAAGATATGTGTCTCAACCAAGTTCCAACCTATACCATGCATCAACCTGTACATGTACCAAGTGCATCAACCATGCACCAAACCTATATCATCACATATACCACAACAAGTACTTAAAATATGCACCAACACTTGTATCATCAACCATGTACCATACCATGTGCCAAACATGTACATCAACACCATACCATATACCATAAGATATCATCAATGAAGTGCCTCAACCATATGCCAATAATATGTGCCAAATGTGTAACAATAATATATCAAGATCACCAACAAGTGTCTCTATCAATGTACCAATACCAATAACATCATAAACCATATGACATGACAACTATGTACCTCAAACAAATGTCATATCACTCATGATATGCCTCAACCAAATACCATAAACCATGTGCCAATGTATCCAAGATATGTACCAACAATGTATCTCAACAAGTAGACCTCAATCAACATGAACCATACATCCAATGATGTGCCTCAATTCATATACCAAATCCATCAAACACATCCCTCAAGGATTCTTCTCAACATAATCAAGATACAAAATCAAACCTCAAGTATGCACCATAACATGTAACCAAACCAAACATTAATGCCTCTAATCAATGTATCATACCCTTTCCAAGGTGCATCATCAACAAGACATACCTCTCAATTGTATACCATGTCATAACCAATCAAGTAACCTTTAAAGAATACATGTAACCTATAGATGACCTAAAACACCTGATACCGACCTGTAGCTTCTTTACAGACCTCAACAACCAAGTACCAACATTCTTTCTCAATTCTACAAGTGTGTCCCTAGAAAGACACTAGCTGACCCGTGAGGATGCCTCGATTGACAAATATAGGACAACCTGTGAGGGAATTACTTGATAGATATGGGTTGACCCACAAGGATGACCTCAATTAGGGTTTCCTCATATTTTCCCACTCTTTTCTACAATCCCAAAAATCCCGCACTTCTCCGGCTTCGCTATCTCAGAATTCTCCAACACAAATTAGCCAAAAGATAAAAATACTAGACCATAAAATTCACAAGATAGATATTCAATGTAAGTGTATGAGTGTACTTGTGAATGACTCCTTGAAGGGTATTTATACTTTTTCTAGCTAACTTCTTCCCTTAAACTTAGGGCTTCTAAAGATTTCTTGATGCTACCACTTTACCCTTTCATTCATTAACATGAAACCAACTAGGGATTCTTGACCATTCTTTGGGGATTCCAACTTGATAAGGCCATATCTCCCTATCCATGAGAAACCACATGCTATACCACATATCACTGAAAATGGCACAACATGTAATATCCATATATGATAGTCTTACCTACAATTACACTTTATTTAAATCCATTATTACTCAATCAACTTTGGGTCCCATGACCACACCTATGGGGATACATGTAGACTACATCAAATGTACCCAACTAACTCACCATCAATCTCTATCATACAAGTTTCAATCAAGTGTCCAACATCTCTAGACCTGTCCAAGGGTTGACATCAATGACAACCAACTATCCAACAAATTCTAGTTGGTGCAACCAATAATTTAGTTTTAATGCATCAATCTCACCTTGGTATGGATTTATGTCCACTTTTTCTTCCATCTTGAATAGGGACTTTGAAGGGTTAATTCCACTCAAACTCAACTACTCTTTATCAAGTTCTTTCCACGACTCCTTTCTTGGGTCTTCCTAATATCTTAATTTCCCCTCTAATATGATCTCTGAGTTAGAGCCTCCATCATCTTTGAACAATCCAAGATTGCTTGTTGGAGCCACCTATTAGCACTCTGTAATTCCCAGAGGCTGTCAAAGGGTAGAAGAAATTGACATATGTAACTTATCAAAACCACTTTTGAAACTCGGATGTAGCCCTACTAGTTTCAGAGAGGGATCTCTATGTAAGATTTAGATTTGTTTAATTTTTAAATGTTAGGATAGTTATGATAGTCTGAATTTGTTTGTTTTTTTGTAAATGTTGGCTGAAAGAATGCATTAAAATTCTATCAGGCTATGGGGTCTGTATTAAAGATAAGGATCAAATTCAACTTTTTATGAGGTTTTATTCACAAGGAAAGGTAGTAAAAATGTTGGATCTATTGAGATTAAATGAGGTGAATAGGACCGAAAAGGTGTGAGAGTCCACTAAGAAAAGGAGCAGCTAAGAATTCCCTTACTTAACTTCAGATGAAAAACATGTAAACCATTAAAAGACCAGAAACAGAGTATACAAGATAAATTATGTTATTATGATTTCTTTTTAATGATTAGAGTATGAAATACATAAATTATCATAGTGAATAAGAAAACATTTAACAAAGAAAGAGAAACATGACCAACAATTTGACACAATAATCCTGTAAATAGGATTTTTTTAGTTTACACAATAGCTCTTGGGTGCAAAAATCAACCCTCAATACTTCGAAGGAAGACGTAATTATTCAATAATTTACATTTGATCATGTCATAAATGACTAGGATATTATGGAGGAAAAATCTAACTAACTAGATCTCATATTACAAAATATAGGAATTATGTTTCTCTATTCAGATCCTTGGTTCTAATTTTATGGAAGTAGTTGGTGACTCATTATCTTTGACTTGATTTTCTACTCCATGCTGACTCAAACCTCCAAATCACCTTTACTCAAGTCAAGAACATAAATCTCCCCATCTCTTTTTACTAGGGATGGAAACCTTTAATAACTTTTTGTATATCTCGTCCATCTCAGTATACTTGGAAAAAGTGGGCTTTGTTATGAAAATATGTTTTATCTCACGCTGGATGCTCTGGTCCAACTGTAATGTTTCTAAGAAATATTTGCCTTTAATGCTTCCTTGTATACCTGCAAACTTGGAACCATCATTTTCCACTGTACTGATCTTCTTCTTGTAATCTAATAGAGTCATTAGCTTGTCATTGAGTACTAGCATTCCAAGGAGACATTTATTATGTAGTACTTCAATCTTGCTAAAAAATATATGAACTCCAATGTCCATCACCTGAGCCTTCTCTTCTCGTTCCAGCATCAATCCTTTCTTGGTCAAGACCTTCTTGACCTCAAGGATGGTCTTTGTCATGTCTTCAATCTCCAATGCTTCTAACTCCTTCTTTTTTTTGGATTTTAGGAACCTGTTGAGCTCAGTAGACTTTGTAGATCTTTCTCCTAGATCTTCTCTTATTTTCCCAATTACTTCTCTAGCTTTTTGTACCAGTTCATGTTGTTCAAAGATGATTTGTATGAATGGCCATATTTCTGCCATGGACTTGTTGATATCCATCCATATGTTTTCCTTGGCCTCGGATAATGTCTTTTCCATGAAAGACACCTTCTGCAGTTGTTGTAGTTGTTAACTGAGACAAAATGAATATCATCAAAGTTCACCATATGCCTGATGTATTCCAATGTAAATATCCTTACAGGGACGTATTTTGGCAGTCTGTATGGTGGAAATTCACATCCATACACTCTAATTTCAGTGTGGTTTTGGTACAAATACCAATATCCTATTTTTGCCAAATCAGAGAGGTGAAGAATTCTCTGGACTTCTTCATTAATTCTTGTATTTGTTCTGTTGTTGAGCATGCAAACCACTGGGTGATAAAATTGATCAATGAAGTCTTTGAAGATGAACTCAGTTGAATTTTTCCTCACTATTGAGGTCTATGAAGTCACTGATTGGGGGTTTCCTTCCTGATCCAATTTATGAAGAGAAAATGAAAATATGTCTAAATGAAAGAATAAGAATAGGTACACCAGCACTGAGGAATATCTGAACATTCCTTCTGTTGAAAATATTAAAAACTGATCATGTATGTTATCATCCAAAAACCAACTGAAATCAAATTGGATTGTAGCTTTTTCTTCTGTGGAGAAAATCGATAGAAAACCTAAAATAGGTTCATCTACCCAATCATCTAAAAAATATCCTAATAGGTGATATAGGGTAGAAATAATATGGTTTTCCCTGACAGAGGAGATGGAAGATGGATAGGGAGGCTTTTTCTTGGGAAACTGAGCATCTTCTGGGAGAAAGATTTCGAAAATTTGGGCTCGTTGGGGAAATGAGTGTTTTTTATAGAGGTCATTTAGGGCTTCGACAGAGAAAGGGATTGAAAAATCAATTCTCAGTATCTGTAAGATTTGATTAATAGATTCGGGGGTAATGGTGAACAAGGTTTCACCAGAAGAGGAAATTATGGCCCTTTGGTTGGGAAAATAATGGGCTTGACATTTCAAGGAAAATTCCGGGAAGTAAAAGGTCTAGGGGAACATGTATAGTGGAAAATTGGACTCCCAGAGTCCAATTTCGTCACTTTGATCCAAGAAAATATCCTTTATCCACAAGTATAATTCAAAGAAGTCAAATTCACACTTTGTCTCTGTAATTTTGTAATATTTATCTTCCAAGGGAATATGATACCGGTTGATGGGAGGAGGAAGAAATGGATTTTCATATGTCTCAACGATTTTAGCTTTGGGAGCCATGACTAACAGAGTTATGAAGTTGAATTGATGGATGAATGTAATTACCCAGGTTAATGGTGTATGTCGACAGTGGATCTTGGTGGCAGTTGGCTCGGAAATGGGATTTGGTTTGGTGTCGACAATGTATGAATCTACAAATAGTGTAGAAATGGTGAAGAAATAGGGTTAAACGATGCATAAAAGTGTCCATTATGGCGCAGGTAAATGACTGGGTGAATAACAGTCTCAGGGAGGGCATTGATTGGCCAATGAGTATGTGGGCACTGGGGTGTGATGTGTGACAAGCAATAGTGGGGTACGGTGGCGGAGTGAGGTGGGTGATATT
>ML862543.1:5541-23487 GCA_009831015.1 Picea engelmannii
TGTTTGCCGGGAAGGAGGAGAGAGCACGAGGCCTTGCTTTAGCAACACCGAAGTGAGCCTCTCTCCCCTAGGGTTATGATTTTGGAGCCCTGCTTTAGCAGCACTTCAAAACTTATCCCTCTAGTCCTTTAAAATCTCATCTCATTCAAATTTTGTGTTCTTCACCTATGACTCCATTAACCCTAAGGCACTGATCTAAGACCTCCAACGTTGAAGCAGAATTGGATTCAAACACTCTCAAACCTCTTGAAATTGAAATCCTAAGTTGTTGACGTCATCCTTGGTTATTTCATCTTGATGCAGCAATGTTCCACTTTATAAGCAATTGAATGGTAGTAGAGAGCATTTATTGAATTGAGTATTGATTTGTTACATTGAATGCTATATCATTCTTGTATTTATTGACAAGTGACATATTTATTATTGTCGTCTTTGCAAACATTGACTTCGTCAATATTTACTTTTTAAAACTGCTTATATTGGATATCAAATAGTCATTGATTTATGAAGTACTAACCAAGATTGCACGTATTAGTTTCCTTGTTGTTTTGTCTCAAGCACGTGCTTTTCTTTCCTTTGGTTATACTCTATTATTGGTTGTTTAGCCGGGACCATCTGATTGGCAGTAATCTGTGAGAGGGAAATTTGTCTTTGTACTATTAGCCTTTGCCCTTTCAAAACCCCAGGTTACCGAGGACGTCTCCCCTGGGCCTAGCCTCCCTAAATAGAAAGAGCCTCCCCATTGTGGTGACATTGGGTGGGGAAGGTTCCTGTTTCGCCAGTTTGACCTACTACTCCTTAACCTTTCTTGTGTCTACAAACTGTGCGATAACAGGGCCGATCTATACCCTTTACATTACAATTAGGGTTACAGGCAGGTCTGACTCTTGAACAATATAGCAAGGGATCTTATACACCCACTAGTGCTCATCCACTAGGGGCACATCCATAGGGATGTCCATATCTATGGCTCACTGCATTACACAGAAGAACCACTTCTTCACTAGTCCTCAGCCACTAGGATAACGTTCACTTGTGCTCGTCCACAAGCACGTCCACTCAACAGATCTTCTTTCCCATTGCATTACACAGGAGAGTCATTTGGATTTTCTCGTCAACTCTTTTGCTTAGAGGAGGCTAATACATCATCTTGATTTCTGTTCTCATGACGATGCACCCAGCACTTTGGGATTTCACACGTTCACCTTGTGCTCAGCCATAGGCACATCCAACTCTGCAGATCGCCTTTCTCACTGTGTTACACAGGAAAATCATTTGGAGTTCTTCTCAACTCTCTGAATGGAGGAGGTCATCTCTACGTTCCAGCTCTGTCTCAGATATGAACCACACACCCTTCTCAGGGGCTTTCTATCAGGTTTGTAAGTTGGAGAAAGTCTCACATAGCTGCAATGGTCAACATCTCTCAGGTTTGTAAGCTGGAGAATGTCTCACATAGCTGCAATCATCAACACTCCCTCTCAGGTAGGGAGGCCTTTTCCACCAGGCCAAGTCTCTCACGGAAATACTCGAACTTTGTCTTGGCAAGTGGTTTGCTGAAGATATCTGCTCGAACTTTGTCTTGGCAAGTGGTTTGCTGAAGATATCTGCGATCTGTTCATGAGTAGGAAGATACTGCACGTGTATTGTCTTCCTCTGCACCATGTCTCTGATATAGTGATACTTTATTTCAATGTGTTTCGATCTGTCATGAAACACCGGGTTCTCGGAGAGCTTTACACAGCTCTGGTTATCACAATGAATAGTAGTAGGATCCATCTCATGATCGAACAAGTCAATCAGAAGTTTGCGAAGCCACACTGCTTCACGAACTGACACACTTAATGCAATGTACTCTGCCTCTGCGGTGCTTAAATCCACAGAGCTTTGTTTTCTGCTACACCAGGAAACCATGGCCAAACCTAAAGTGAAGCAACAACCGGAGGTGCTTTTTCTATCTACTGTGCTTCCTGCCCAATCTGCATTGGCATATCCTTGCAGGCTCAAGTCCAAATCGGATGCATATCTCAGGCCATAACCAATTGTGCCTCGTAAGTATCTCAATACATGTTTTGCAGCTATCCAGTGTGTATGTTTCGGTTGGCTCATAAATTGGCTAAGCACGTTTACTGCATAGCAAATGTTCGGTCTGGTGTTCACCAGATACATCAGAGATCCAATCAATTGTCGACATAAGTGTGGATCTACATCTCCTGAATCAGTATCACTCATTTTCTTCAAATCCATTACCATTGGAGTGGGCATGGATTTGCATTCTGTCATACTGAACTTTTTCAGTATCTCCATGGTATATTTTCCTTGACTTAGGAAAATCTCATCTATTCTCTGCCATACTTCTAGTCCCAAGAAATACTGCATCAAGCCCAAATCCTTCATTTCAAATTTAGCAGTCAATGTTTATTTGCATTCAACAATGAGTCTCTCTGAACCAATGAGGAAAAGGTCATCCAAATATAAGACCAAAATCAAACACTCATTGCCATCAATGTGATAATATAAGTTTGGATCAGCAGCACTTTTGTTGAAGCCCAAACTCATCAGAAATCCATCCATTTTCTTGTACCAAGCACGTGGTGCTTGCTTTAGACCATATAGGGCTTTCTTCAACCTGCATACATGAGATCTTTCGTTGTGTACAACGAAACCTTCTGGCTGCTCAATATAAACTTCTACCTCAATTTCACCATTGAAAAAGGTTGTCTTTACACTCATCCGATGTATCTTCCAACATACGTCTGAATGAAGGTATATCTGGTCATTGGTCCACATACGTCTGAATGTATCAAGTCCAAGATTTCCTTGGATCTATTGTCACTGCTTGGGAAGGATCCTTTAACATTTTTGCCAAGGGCACAACCTTTGCAAACACCTATATGTTGAATCTGTATTTTTGGTAGACCTGTTACCATTTTTCCTAGAGTTGGAAGAGCTCTATAATGAATGTGAGCATGTCTTCTATGCTATAACTCACTCAAGTTGATAGTGTCATGTAATAAGGCTTGGACTGGTTTGATGGTCAATCTATACAGGTTGTTTTCTCGGACACCAATTACCTTGGAAGAACTTATATGAGAATCTTTGTGCCATGCAAGAACTCTTCCTTCTGAGAAAGTAATCTTGTAGCCTTTGTCTTCAAAGCCCGAAATAGAGACAAGGTTTCTCTTCATTCCGGGTACATATAGTACTTCTTCTAATTTAAGTTGCATATCTGAATCTAGTTGGAAGGTAGAAGTTCCAACTCCTCTTACATTATATCTGGCATCATCTCCAAGAACAACATGTAGATGTGTCTCTTTCTCAACAAAATGTGTTATGTGATTTCTAAGACCAGCCATGTGCCTAGAGGCACCACTATCAATTAACCAAGTATTATCATTGGTAGGGACCCTACCTGAGAGTGTTGAGATGTTGATGTCTTCATTTCTTTGAGGTCTTGTCTTCTTGGAACTGAGTTTGCTTGAATCATCAAGCTTGCCTCCCATCATGATTTTGCTCATCTTTGAATTCTTCACAAACCCTTGTCAACTAGGCTAGAAAACCTAATGGCTAGGCTAGGCTAGCACTCTTAGGTTTTGTTGGGCATATGACTGCCAACAATAAGCCTTGAGAAATATGAAAGCCCTGGTAAGCTGAAGAGCTTCTTCAAAGAGTTGCAGAAATACAATTCTGAAATTTTCTGCAAAAATTGGCGAAACCCTAGAAACCCTAGGGCCAAAAAGTCAAAATGCTCTGAAATGCAATCTGAGACTTGTTGGAGATGCGTTGAAGGAGGTCGTACACACCTATGTCCTTTTACCCTAGCGTCCAAGTTTTAAGTGCTAAAAACCCTCAGAAGAGTAGGCCGTACGGAATTTCTAGAAACCCTAGGAGGGTCGTACGGTTTCTGCAGAAGTGAGAGAGAATGGTTGGAAAATGTTTGTGCAATGGGATCTTCAAGACCTATGCTCCGATACCATGTTGATTTTTCAATAAGCTAGGTTAAGTATGTAGTTCATTCCAATTTTGCATTTGTCTTAACCATAAACAATAATGTTGCAGCAACCAAGATCACAAGAAGAAACACCATGCACAAGAACACAAGAAGTATCCTGGGAAGAAAACCCAGCCAAATCCTTTGTTATATTCTTCAAGAGAAAGGCCTTCACCACCAATAAGACGTAGCACACAAGAGGGTGCTCAAACCCTAGAAGACTAGCGCCCAAGAGAAGTGTGCACTTTTCCCAAGGAGATATACTTGTTGAAATTTCCAAACTCATGTGAGACATATGATTCCACAATGGAGAATCTACCTTTACTTATACTAAACTGAACCTGTCAACAAAAGTGTCTATTGACACAACAGGGCCGACCTCACTAGCTTATAATATAATTAATATTAACCAAATTAATTATCTTTTACATTAATTACTAGTCACATTAAGGTGGGGTCGACCTATACCCTTTACATTACAATTAGGGTTACAGGCAGGTCTGACTCTTGAACAATATAGCAAGGGATCTTATACACCCACTAGTCCTCATCCACTAGGGGCACATCCACAGGGATGTCCATATCTCTGGCTCACTGCATTACACAAAAGAACCACTTCTTCCCTAGTGCTCAGCCACTAGGATCACGTTCACCTGTGCTCGTCCACAGGCACGTCCACTCAACAGATCGTCTTTCCCACTGCATTACACAGGAGAGTCATCAAGAGTTTCTCATCAACTCTTCTGCTCAGAGGAGGCTAATACATCATCTTCATTTATGTTCTCATGACGATGCACCCAGCACTTTGGGATTTCCCACGTTCACCTTGTGCTCAGCCACAGGCACGTCCAACTCTGTGGATCGCCTTTCTCACTGTGTTACACAGGAGAATCATCTGGAGTTCTTCTCAACTCTCTAAATGGAGGAGGTCATCTCTACGTTCCAGCTCTGTCTCAGATAGGAACCACACACCCCTCTCAAGGGCTTTCTCTCAAGTTTGTAAGCTGAAGAAAGTCTCACATAGTTGCAATGGTCAACATCTCTCAGGTTTGTAAGCTGGAGAATGTCTCACAAAGCTGCAATGATCAACAGTTATGCCTTTTTCTATTTAAGACTAACAATATGGATGCAAATGTGAGGTCGATAGTAAGGTGGAGATTCTGTGCTTTTGACCCACTAAGTTTTGTTGCATTCCCGGATTATCCTCATGACTTGCCTGCACATAAGTGGCTTAAATGCATACCTTTGTTTTCAGGAAGGTTGGGAGAATCAGTTAACAATCACTTGGATAAATTTTACAAGTAGTGTGGGATTTTAAAGTGGAACATGAGGATGTGGTGATGAGGATGTTTGTGTCGACCCTCGAGGGGGAGGCACGAGCATGGTACAAGTCCCTTCCTAATGCTTCCATTGATGTATGGGATTCCTTCTAGGAGAAATTCACCGACAGATGGGTAAACAAACGGACATTTTCTTGTTTTGCACATTTTTTTCAATTATTAAAAAGCATGAAGTGAAACTATTTTCCAATTTATCGCTTGTTTTTCCAACTTTACAATCGAATTCCTTATAGAGTAAAGCCTAATGAAGATGTTGCTTTCATTTATTATCTTGAGGCATTTGATGGTATTTTTGGTGTTTTTCTCAGGAATGAAGACCGTCAAAATTTGGAGGAAGCGCAAGTTGTCGCTATCAAGTTAGAAAGAAATCATCTTGCATCTTGTGAACTCCCTCCAATCCATGTCTTAGACCAACCAGTGCAAGAGGGTGATCGCCAGATTTTAGATGATCCAGGGCCAATAGCTACACCAATTGAGTTATGGGTTGAGTTCCAAGAAGATGAAGGTGAAGATGTGATTACTCTAGAGTGTTCATGGGTTCCTCCCATTGCAAAGATGAAAGACTTCAAGAGGATGAAAAGTTTCAAAAGGAGGAACCATATGTTAACCAAGTAGAGATCAGGGATTTCATCTGTGCCCGTCTTAGAAGAGGCTTCATCCTTGCCTACCATAGCAACGGTTCAGGAGCAGCTTGATCTAATACCATTACAGCAAGAGGATCCACTTGTGGTTCAACCAGACGATGATGTCCCTTACACTTTGCCTACAATTCCGCATCCAAAGATTGTTCTTCGGGATCCAGAGATTGATCAGAGCTTGGATATTAGAGTTCACCATGACCCAGTTGAGCTCAGAGTAATGGAGGTATTTCAGCAAATAGATGCCAAGAGTTCTGGCTCTCATGCATTCATGCTTGTTACTATTGAAATACCATGCTATAAGTCCCAACTAGCCTTTAGTCAACTGACACCCTTCAGTCATGGCTTCACCAACAAGTACATCAAGGCGACTTTGGGTCATATGAGATTTCATGGTTTGTCCCCTTGGAAGGTTGACCGTACAAACCTTTCTCGTCGGACTGATCATCTGGTTATATGGTTACATTGGTCCTTTGAGTACGATGATTTAATCATGGCAGCTTGGAGGTAAAACTTTTGGGTTTAGGGTAGTTGTCTTTCCTTTCAGCATTGTCTTTTCATGTCTTTCCTTCTTGTGAAATTTTTATATATTTTTTAGGACAACAATCGTCATTTCCCTTACAGTGTCTTTTTCCTTTCAATTATCTACTTCAGTCTTTGCATAAGTGTCGCTGATTTTTTGCCTACTTATATCAGCATGTGGTCGTGTCTTGTGTGTTTTTCCTTTCATGAATAAGTGGCTCTCCACTAGTGTTTTTCCTGGGTCAAAATTTAAATGTCTATCTTACGCATGCCAAGCCTTTGTGTCTATAATTAGAGTGAGCCTGGATGGGGGTTCCATTTGTCATTTCTCCCTGTTATCCCTTAGCCTAAGGATAACTAAGGAGATTATGTCTCGAGGCCCACAGGTCCTAGAGATGTAGTACCGAGAGCCATATTGACTTGAGCCTGGCCCTAGAGGGCCCATCCTTCTTCTTCTTCAGCGCCTCCACCTAGTCAGCAGCAACAGCATCCATCCCATCGGCCTGGTCCTTTAGCAATAATGGGTCTTGCTCCATGAGGTAATGAGTCCGGGTATCATGGTATGTGTCACTCTAATTCTCAAAACATTTGAATATGTGTATTTAATTCTTTTTACTTCTAACGTGTGCTTGGACCTTATGCCTTTCCACTTGTCCACACCTTGGGGGAATGACAGGATTCCCTTGTAAGTTGGTTCCCATAGGGTTTGAGTTTCCACTGGGTGGGTTCATGAATGGTCATCGTCCGTTTCCACCATACTTACCACTTTTCATCTTTTTCCCTCTCATCCATCCCATACATTGGTTCGGGCATTGGGTTTGCCAAGCTAGCAAACGGTTGTACCTTACTTTGTGGGAAGAAGGGGCTAAAGGCCCAGAGGGTAAAAATAGTTGGCAAAAGATAAAAGTCAAATAGAACAAAACCTTTAGATGCTTCGCCCAGGGATCCCCAAGAAAGCAATAAAAGGCTTCTCAAGAAACAAAGGAACCCATAAAGTAATAAAATCAAGACCTAGTTGGAGGATAGGGGGTCTCATCACGAGCCAGCCTATTAGGTCCATGGGCATGTAGCGGTATGACACTACCATTCAGTTGGTCACCACGCCAGGGTAGTGGATCTTGGTGGCATAGCCAAGAGAAAGGGGGTCTCATCACAAGCCAACCTTCTCATCTCCGTGAAATGCTTGTGGGTAACATTGTCACCACTAGTCACCACGCCAGAGCAGTGTCCCCTAACTAGTCTCTTGAAATAAAAAGCAATAAGATAAAAAGATAAAAGGCATGAATGGGCTTGGAAACATTTACATCCATGACAAGGTTCAACGCACCCTCTTTAGAGGCACCCACAGGTAAGCCATACATTCCCATGTCATCACCGCACCCATTGCTCAGACATCCCTTACCACCTCACCCACTTACATGGCCTGGATTCGTCTTCACCCGAAAACATCCCACATCCAATGAGAACTAGCCCAATAGTACATCCTAACGTCCCCTCCAAACTTGGCCTGTAGAATAGCATAACGTCTTTGAGCACTTGTCTGGGAAAAGGGGGTTTTATGCACATGTTTAAATAACTTTATTATTAGATGTGATTGACATTGCTATGATCCTTGTGACGTATGAGCCCATGGAGGGCGTACTTGTTGTTGCAGGGCCACACCCAATGGACATGTACACATGGGGAGATGATTAGTTCAGACCTCCATAGGGGTAAAAGCCCACCAGATGGATGTTGAGACCCCAGTTGGGGGCAGAGACAGATCAGAGGTTTGCACCAGAGAGAGAGGAGAACGTTCCACCAGAGACAGCCTGGCAGGCCTCGACCCAGGGGGGTCTTGCCCTTCTCATTATGATGTAGGCCTTGAAAGGCCCATGACGTCATCCATGTGACCCATGACATCACCCAGCGTTTTGGACACTTTGGAGGCAGTTGTGTGCCAAGTGGCACGTGTGGTTTGATCCAGAGGCCTTAGGAGGCCTAACGTTTTGCTCTTGGAGGCCAACGTTGCCCTAAAAAGGCCTAACATCACCCTAAAAGGGCATGACATCACCTTTTCTGCTTGATTTAGGGTTTTCTTATGTCATTTAATGTAAAAACTGGATATTACATGTAAATTGGCCATGTCGGCCTTTTTGACCTAATTCTGGTCATTGAAACTGTATAAATAAGGGTTTTTGCCCTTGTATTTTTCATCATCTTTCACTCACACTTGGTGAGGTCTGAAATTTGCGCCCTATTTGGGGTTACATGACTGAAATTTAGTGCGCACTTGTTGAAGGAAGCTTATTTTGGACTATTTTGGCAATTTTCTTGGTGGAAGTGTTCAACTAGAGTATTTGCTAGATGATTCTTGGTGAATGTAAGTAAGATTTCTGCAATTCTTCTTCATTGAATGGTTATATTATGTTTATCTTGCATTTACATTAAGATTATGAAATTGCTAGCTTAAAACCCTAGGAGGTTAAGCACATGTTATTGTCCTTGCCTTAATAGCTTTCACCTACTAGATTCTGCTAAGAAATCGATTTTCTTGAAGCTCTTGCTAGGGCCTTGCCATAACAACACCCTAGCACATTTTACTTCATCTAAGCCGTCATTTATTTTACACTTGAGCTAAAGGAGGAGGAAAACTACTAGGGCCTAGGGTTACCTACTTCCTAGTAGTTATTTTCCCCCTAGGGTTTGGTAGTTGAACCCTTGGGTTACCAACACTTCAACTATTGACCTCTCTTGTCTTTAGTTCTCTTACTATCATCTTTTCCTTCAAGATTTGCTACTACTTAAAAGACTCCATTTACCCTAAAGGCACTAGTCCAAGACTTGCTATTGAGTGATTGACAAAAACAACTATCAAAACCTATACCTTAAGCTTTCTACTAACCACTCCTAACATTAGAATAGCCTAATCTACTAACTTTGTTGCTGCTGTTACTAAAGTAAGCTACAGCCATATTTTGCAGCACTAAAAGCATCTAAAAGTAATTGAAAAAGTTGATTAATGCACTGCCTTACTTGCTTCTAACAAATGCTAGTATTTGGATGTTAATAAGTGATTATTCTTGGTCATTTTGAAGCCATTTTAAGGCACTTATTGTGAAGTTATTGTCTTACAAATATTGCTGCTACAAATTTCTGTTTGCTTCACCATTATATCAGCCATTGCTTTTATGGAAAAAGTCTGTGGTTTTATGAAGTACTAACAGCAAGTTGTTCTTGCGAAAGATATATTTTCTTGTTGCTTTGTTCCAGACAGGTACATCTTGATACTTCACTCCTTCATTGGTTAAAACCCCGGGACTTTCTGATCAGTGGTGACTTGTGAGAGGAGACTTTTTCATAGACATCTTAACCTTGCCTTCTCAAACCCCCAAGTCATCGGGGACGTCTCTCCTGGGCCATCAACCCTAAATAGAAAGAGGCATCATGTTGAGGTGACAGTGATATGATAACCTTCGTTACGCCAATTTTCCTTTCCATTAACCTTTCCTTTGATCAAAGTACAAATTGTGCGATAACACTCCCGAAGCATTGAGCCTTTAGGATGGGTAGTTTTAGGAGACATAGGAGTGTCTTGAGTCATCTTATGTCTTGTCTCCTCATCTCTTATCATTCAATCTTCCGCTTTGAGTCAGTTGTCCCCCCCATCCAGCATAGGGATATGGTACCTGGTTCTTTCATCTTGATCTTCTTGAGTTATCACTTCGCGCTGAGGGAAGAGAGACATCATTGCTCTTCTTGTCAGCAAGTCATCTTCTATCGACTTCGACACATTATCTACAGATGACCCAGAAGTAGAGCACCTCAGTAGTCGTTAGCCTCATTGGTGGTTATTTCGCATCCGACAACGTTGAGCATCATTGGGCCTTGATTAGATGATCCTTGTCACTGTTCGACTTTAGAACATCTTTCACAGTGTCAAGTTGTGCTCGTACCTTAGGACCCATTGACATCATTGGTGGTGTTCCTTCGCACTTCACAGGTGTTTACATTATTGACATATGATGAAGTGACTTGCTCCCTTGTCTTGACATCAGCACATTTACCGCAGAGAGGAGTGTACATTATTGGGTGGTAGCAAGTAGCGGATTTGGATGAGACCCCTTGGTCTTCAATTTTCAGTGGGAGGATTATATACTTTGACTCCATGGCCCATTGGGAAGTCTTGGGTACTACATGTCAGATTACAGGTTGTTCTTCATCAGCTTACACGACCTTTTATCCTTCCACACAGTTACAGGGGTATTTTTGGTACACATTCCTCAGTTCACAGAGCATCATTGGTACATCTTACAGAGTTCTCACAGAGCATCAGTTTGATTATATGGACACAGAGATTCTTATGGTTCTCGACATCCCACAAGGGGATCCCCTAGATTTTCACCCTTGAAAGTCTCGAGAGTTAAGAGCCAGTATGCAGCACTTTGGTTGGCATATTGAGACTTTCCCAGGGTTTTAGCACTTATGTTGAGCAGGAGGTTGGTTCACACATGAGGCAGGTACATGAGGCAGGTACATGGTTGTTTAGTTCAGAGTCACGATCTACTTGGTTTCCATGCATTTTTTAGAGAGACATGTATACATACAGGTGTTGCTACTTTTTAGGAGCCATGGTTTGAGTGGGTCTCCTGACAGTTTGGGGAAGATCAGAGAATACAGTATGAGTCCTTGCAAGATTCTAGGCCCGATGACACTTTTTTCGAGCGACATGCAAGAACTTGCTATTTTTGGCAAGTTGTGATCCAGGCCCCAAATTCAGATTCCGAGAGCACAGTATTGACCCTTGAGGCATCCAGAGGCCTTTGAACCTTTTTTCGGATGATAAAACGCAATGAATGGGCTAGGAAACAATGGCATCCATGACAAGGTGCAGCTCGCCCTCTACAAAGGCACCCACAGGTAAGATCTACATTTCCCTATTATCACTACACCCCATGCCCAAACACTTACCCCACACCACCTCATACACTTACATGACCTAGATTGGCTTTCGCCTGGGAAACACCCCAAGCTTAAGGAGAATTAGGCCAATAGGACACCCTGAGACCTTCTCCAAACTTGACTTGTTAAATTACATAACGTCTTTGAGCATGTGTCTGATTAAAGGGGGGTTTTGATGCACATGTTTGGGTGTTTTGATTATTGGATGTGATTTACATGTTATGATCCCTGTAACTTATGAACCCCTGGAGGGCGTACTTGTTGCTGTTGCAGGACCTCGCCCAGTGGACAGGTACACATGAGGGCATGATTAGCTCAGACCTTCATGGGGCTAAAATCCCATAGATGGATGTTGTAACCCTAGCCAGGGGCAAGAAGACATCAAAGATTTGCACCAAGAAGAAAGAAGGGCGTCACCTTTAGAGGCACCCTGGCAAACCTAGACCCAGGGATATCTTGCTCTTCCACATAGACATTGGTCCTAGAGGGCCCATGATGTCATCATCATGACCCTGGACGTTATCCAGAGCTAGGGTTTCTATTTTGGAGGCATTTATGAGCCTAGTGGCACATGTGGGCTTCATCTGGGGCCTTTGGAGGCCAAGCACCCTACTTTTTAGGCCCAACATTCCACCTAAGGGCCTCAACGTCACCCTAGAAGGGCATGACGTCACCCTTGGAAGTGTTTTTAGATGCTAATTAATTTTATTTATGTCTAAATTGAATTTATTTGTAAATTGGCCAGGTCGGCCTTTATTTGACTTGAAATTAATTAAAGGTCACCAGTTTTGTATAAATAAACATAAAGTACATTCATTTTTACATGACAACTTCTCACACAAGAGGAGAGGTCTGAAATTTGCGCCCTAGAAGGGCTATTGGCTGAAATTGTGAGCTTGTATAAGGCTGATTTTTTGCAAGTTGGATCAATCTTGGAATCTTTTATGGTGATCTTGCATGGTATTTCATGATTATTCTTGGTGCAAGTAGGTAAATTCTGCCTTTTTTGTCATCTATTGAATGGTTTATGTATGGTTTTATTTGCTCATACAAGATTATGAAATTGCATGATATGCTTAATGCTTGAAGTAAGGAACTTAAATTGCTACTTTCTTACTTTCTATTTGCCAAGCTTTTCATTGAATTGATCTAGTAACTAGTGAAACCCTAGAGCCCTAGTTTCTTAGCACTCTAAGGTTTTGACCTAGTTATCTTTGCCTAAGTTCTTATCCAATAAGAAGCCTAAGGAGAGCAAGGTGCTAGGGTCTAGAATTGCCTACACCCTAGTATCTTGTTTTCTTAAGGAAAATGCATAGGGGGACTTAAGTTACTACTTCTCCTGTGCACTATCAAAATTGATTTGCGGCCTTAGAAGAAGTCGTCCACTTGATTCCATAAGCCCTGGAATGCACTAGTTTTAGTCTCTCTCTTATTGAAGGATTGATTAAACACTCAAACTCTCTTCCTTGAAGCTTTTGCTAACTTCTACTAACCCTAAACTAGACTAATTCATTAACTAACTTGCTGTTGTTGCAAATCATTGCTACAGCCATACTAATTCATACTAATTTGCTGCATACACCTACATAACTTGCACCTAACTCATTCAGAAATTGCTTGTGAGAAGTGCCAAACAATCTACTAGATAAATGCTAAGTTTATATGGTGTTTCCTTGCAATTCTGAGCACTAGAACTTCTTGTTGATACAAAAGATTGCTACAGCCATCTAACTGCAGCAAATTCTCTGCATAATTGATATTTAAGGCTAACCAAACATTGTCAAAATTGCTTGTGACAATTGATTATCATTCTGCCTAGTTAAAGCTACATTTTCTTGTCTTTTTCAAGCAATTTCAAGGCATATTTTTTGCAACTGTTACAAAATACTTATTGCTGTTGTAAATTATTATATTGCTGCAATTTTATATCAGCTAGCTTATTTTTCAAAGGTACATGGTCTTATGAAGCACTAACATCATTTTTGTACTTGAAAGCTGCCATTTTTTCTTTTGTTGTCTTGTTCTGGGAAGGTACACTTAACCTTTACTATTGCTTCATCCCTTAAAGACCTAAAAGAACCTTTTGACTTGAGTGACCAGTGAGAGAGGGATATTCTTGCATCCTTGCCTTAGTTTTATCAAGCCTTTAGGCCACTGGGGACGTCTCCCTTGGGGTAAATCTTGATATACTCTTAAACAAAAAGGGGTTTCCTATTAAGGTGATAGTGATAGGTCACCCCCTGTTACGCCAATCTCACATCACTTGCCTTGGGCTTTGGGCAAGTACAGATTGTGCGATAACACTCCCTTTATTTATATGAAAGGTGAGAGAGGCCAACAATCATAAAGTGGATCAAGTCCACAAGAAGCAACCCATCTAATCACTAAACAGGCCCACATGTGGAGCGCTCCAACTCTAGGTGACACATGTCAAGCTCCATGGCATCCATGTCCAACAAGCAAAGCTCCAAGGCTAAATGCCCTTCAAGAAGGGTCCAACACTCCATCTCCACAAGCCTCCATAGCTCCAATGCTACCTCCTAAGCCATGTGTACCTTCAAGTACACCACACCTACATGATCACTCCTCAACCCAAGTGTTTTCATGTCAAATACAAGTGTCCATGAAAGCAACTAAGTGTCCCCATGCCATCTAGGGCTCAATGCCCTCCTCCAAGATGCCCAGTGCTCCTCCTCCCAAGCAAACCTCCATGTACGCACCCCATGAAGAAAGCAGCCACTAGCCACATAGGTCTCCAACACTCCAAGGAAGAATGCCACACAAGGATCAAGTCAAGGTCTAGCAATCCATGAGCAAGCTAAATCCAATGTGTATGTCCATCACAAAACAACCAAGGGTAATCAACACACTATGCACCCCACATCACATGAAGCACCCCAAGCCTGGTGTAAGCACTTTCATGAGTAACCCTGAAAGCTAACATTCAACCTCAAATTGTCTTCCATGTACCAACAAATAGTTTGAAATTTTGGAAATTGCGTTGTATGTTGATTAGTCATTGAGCCTTTTGAGCTCACAAATACTCCTAGGGGTCATACAAGCACTTCTAGGAATACATTACATGTTCATTGACTTTCACTAATCTTAATCTTCATTATTATTTCTCATTCCCTTGTCATCAATGCCTCTTTTGTCACAAAGAGGTCACAAACATGAAAGAGAAAATGCAGAAAAGCCAGATACAATGATTTCTATACAAATTAACAATGTAGACTCTAGAGTGAGGAGAAAAGTGATCAAACCTGCAAATTTGTAGAATTGAAACCTCCCAACCTACCAAGCACATACCAAGATCGAATAGTCTGCATAGAGTAATATCAATATATCTGAAACATTATGAAACTTCTGAATTTGCTCAAACTAACAATAACTGAAAAAAAATTGTGAAGACTTAGTGGATCTCACAATCACTTACACGGCCGATGAAATCTAAATCTTTATCTGTTGGAGCTGCGTATAGTTCAATCCATATGTAGGAATCAGTGGGATTAAAGCTGCAAACCATTTTCAACAAAATAATCAGATCTGCGAACAACTCTTTTGCTGACATGTGCTGGAAAAGAAACTTCAGTTTTCATAAAAACTCAACTCCAATATTTTAAAAAATAGAATAGTTACATCATCTTACAATCATATGTGCTCATACTTGCATGTGTGAAGGAAGAATTTACTTGAGCCATGCAACATTTTAAGTTCTTTTATCATTTCATGTTGTGAAAACAAAATAGAAGAGATTCAAATTAGCCTACACCCTAAGAATTGTCATATTGAATAAAATACTCCTTTCCATTTGGTTTAATCAAAGATTCAAAATGATGCAGTTGTCCAATTTCAGCTCAATCTCGAGACCAAGAAAGCAATATCTGCACAATTTGATAGATGCCATAATCACATTTTGTTGAATAAAAATGCACAACCCTTGGTAGTAAACCACCTCCATTGCCAAACAAGAAACTCTCTTCACTGTGTATTATGGTTGCATTTTGTATTTTGGATGGAGTACATTGCTTTAAAGTTCATATCATCCACGAATCACATAAATTAACTTTCCTTCTGAGTTGTTAGGTGTTGGGTACTTGTATTTTATGAGAATGCTTTTTATGATGCTTCTTTATATGCTTAAACTTTAAATATATTGGAAAGAATAGTTACAGGAGAAGAATATGGCTTGTAGAAGAATCCATTATTTGTGTATTGATCTCTGTCAATGCATAACCATTCAATCGTGCAGAAGGCCATAAATAATCCCTCAATTTTTACCTGCAATCATATCAATTTTCACACCATAACTAGGACTCAGTATAAATTACTCTGATACATTAGCATATGATGTACAAGAATTGAGGCTAACTTATTTCTATCATGAACACTAAAGAAATGCTTGGGTTTTGGGCATGGTTCTTCAAGAAATGCCTGGAGTAACAAGGATTTGGTACTTGATTGTTTCAATGAATGTTATAACCTCAAACATTAGGAAGAAAGCTCCCTTACACCCCCATTTGATATTCATGATAACTTAGAAAAGAGAACTCACGTCATCATAAGGAGCCCACATAAGAGGCCTGGTAAAGAAAAACTTTAGAAGCCCACATAAGAGGCCTAGTGAAGAAAAACTTTAAGAAGCCTAATATGGACAAAAAATCAAGCCTAATATGGACAAAAATCAAGCCTAGTAAGGACAAAATGGGAGGCAACAGCAGTAAGAGGCAAGTAGGGTTGGTGAATGCAAGGCACTGTCACAACTCCCACACAAGTTAGATTCATCAAAAAAGCAATGACTTTGCGCTCTAGGCCAACGTGCTTTTGTAAGGGGGCCACTGTGGTTGTTAATCTAAGCTCGGTCTCACTCCTCCAAGTTTCAACAGTGTCCCACCTGATAGATGATGGATGCTCGACAATTATAGGTAATTCTAAGCATCCTTCAATCATTACCTTTTAAAATGGGATGCACCCCACTTGTAGCCATTCAAGTGTCTAGGAGAACAGCATAAGCATGGAAATTTTGTATTAAGTGATTCATTTAACTTCAAGAATCCAAGGGTGCTAGAGGCTCAAAGAGGCACTCAAAGACCAAAAAAACCCTAAGGTTCATTTGGACATGTTATGTGACAAGTATTTATGCTATGTTGCTAAGCTAAGATGAAGGATATTAACCTAAGTCACATGACACTAGGACACAAAGACACGGGCATCCAACATGAGAAACATAGACCCCCCAAAATAGGACATGAAGGACATGTTAATATAAATATAAATAAATAAATGTATATATAGAATTAAAAAAATATATCAAATTACAAAAACTAAATATAGACTTAAATATGTAAATGTTTTGAACATTTAGACAATATAACTACATCAAACACACAATGGGACACCTCGGGACACATTTGCACACATTTTGGAAGCTTTTGAACATTTTTTGACATCCAGAGTGTCGGACATGTTAGGACATGCAGAGTCCAAGTGTCAAACACATGTGGACACATGTCCCACATTTGAATAATGCATGTCCAACTATCTTAGGGGTGCTTCATGTGATGTGGAGTGCGTGGTGTGTTGATAATGCTTGGTTGTACCGTGATGGACATACAAATTGGAGATTAGCTCATCCATGGATTGCTAGACCTTATCTTGTTGCTTATGTAGCACACTTCCTTGGAGCATTGGAGACCCAGATGGCATGATGACTTTCTTCATAGGGTGCACACCTAGAGAGATTGGTTGCTTGCTTGGGAAGACAACTTAACTTCAAGGAGAAGCGTTGGGCATCTTGGAGAAGGGCATTGAGCCCTAGATGGCATGAGAACACTTAGTTGCTTGTGTGGAGGTTTGTACTTGACTTGATGATGCTCGGGTCAAGGAGTGACCATGTAAAAGGGGTAGAATTGGAGGTACACATGGCTTAGGAGGAAGCATTGGAGCATTGGAGGCCTTCTAAGGAGGAGGATTGGACCTTTCTTGAGGGGTGTTCAACCTTGGACCCTTGCTTGTTGGACATGCATGCCTTGGAGCTTGACATGTGTCACCTAGAGTTGGAGCACTCCACATGTAAGCTTATCTTCTTGTAGTTAGGTTGCTTGTAGTGAACTAGGTCCACTTTGTATTATCAGCCTCACTTACCTTTCATATAAATAAAGGGAGGAGAGATTCCTTTCATTCATTATTGTAGTCACATACTTGTGTTAGAGATGTGAGAGTTAGAGCAAACTATTCTCTTTATACTCATCTTCATTTCTATTGGCTCTCTTCGTCTTGAGTGCCAGGGTTTGAGGAAATATAAGTGAAAGCTAGACTTAAGGTTTTTCCCTAAGGAGACAAAGAAGGCTAGGGTTTGGGAGAAACCCTAGAAGAGAAAAGGGAGCACTTGATCTTGTAGCTATTGTGAGAGAAAAAAACTAGGGTTTTGTAGCATTTGGAAACCCTAGTGCTACTTGGAATGCTTGATGTGGAGGAGGGAGACTATCTTGTACACTTGTGTGATGCAAGTGAAGGT
>ML862548.1:0-23055 GCA_009831015.1 Picea engelmannii
TTGCAAAAATTCAAGTGGATCTTGGATCAGATTCCGGTGATGAGACACAAGTTGTAGCTATGGGAATCCAAGGTATAAATTTTGTTGCAAGTTCTATCTCTTCTAGATCAGTTGATGAAAATTATGAGTGTAAAAGGAATGAACTTTTCCACATAAGGGTTATAACACATAATGTTCAAGTTGATACTCTTGTAGACAGTGGATCACAAGCCAATCTAATCAGTGAATATGTTTTGAATAACTTGGGACTTGAAACTAAATCACATCCTAAACCATATCCATTGGGATGGATATGTGGTGATAACAATTTACAAGTAACCAAGCAATGTAAAATCAAGTTTGCAATCACTTATAATTATGTTGATGAAGTAGAGATTGATATAGTGCCACTAGACATATGTGGAATTGTATTGGGAAGCCCATACATTTATGATAGGAAAGCCATATTCTACAGGGAGGAAAATAAATATTGCTTCAAGAAAGATGGAAAGGAGTACATTGTTCATGCTCATCGCATGAAAACTGGAAGGTCCTTTGTAGCTACAGGGCAGTTAAAAAGAATGGCAAATGCAAGCAAAAGTTTAACACTTATGTCTGTAACAAAACATGAAGTTTTTGATGCTAAACATGAGATGGTTCAGTATGTTTCTAACAGTCATGAAGTGTCACTAGGGTTACAGCATGAGGTTCAGCTGCAAAATTTGATTATTGTTCCTGTTCAAAAGGGGAAGCATGTTTTTTCATTTTCATTTGCATACTCAGTATTGTTGATTAGTTTGTTGTTGTTCAGTGGTGTATGGCTGCAAAGTGAAACAAAGAATATAGATGATTGTGAGATAAATGAAATGATTGCTTTGATAAACAATGCTATCTCAGTTTTCATGTTTGTTGTGATTAGTCAGGTGATCATTATCCCAGTAGAGAGGATGGATGATACAGGACAAAGTGGGGAGGAAATACCCTCACTTCTTACCTAAGTAAAAGCAGACTTTTGGTGGTCCAAAAGCTTCCAAAGTGGGGAGGACTGATCCAGGAGGCTCCTCAGGCTCAAAAAATGCTCAAAACTCGAAGTTCTCATAATTGGATGAAACCAATGCCATTGTGTCTGGCTCGTTCTCCTGATTCTGACCATATATTTACTTTATCAAATGGACGTTGTATGCGAGAGTTATCGTACTCTGACCGTTTTCTCAAACAAGAAAAAAGTCAACAGGTCCAGTCAAATGATGACATCAGCATGACATGAGCAGTGCTGACATGGCAGAGACAAGTGGCAACAAGTGGCAGTCTAGCAGAAGGTGACTAGTCAGTGATAGGGATCCAACCAACAGCTGACAAGTGGAATTTGTTTGGAAAATGGTTGGGTGCCACATGGCCCAGTCATGGGCTGCCACGTGGCACCATGGTATTGGTTAATGGTTGGTGGAAAAAGTTTTATTGGAGTCCATGGGGTTTGATCCCATGACCTCTTGGGTCAGCCCAAGCTTTTGACAAAGGTCCCTTACCAATGCGCCCTTGGTGGTGCTTGTAACACTAAAACACAAAAACAATATAAATAAAGGTGATAAAATAACAAGGGGGTTTCCCATTGGATAAACCTCAGCCCTGGTTTTGAGGAGAATCCCATGAGACTAGGGGGGTGCGCTCCAAAAGGGGCTTAGCCCAGCTAAGCGCCCTCCTTTTTAGCTTTTGATCCTATGCATATTCCTAATGACCAGGAGCTAAGGGAGCGCCTAGCACAAAAGGGGCTACTCTGTGTATTTTTGTTAAAAATGGGTTTTTTAACTTTAGAAAAGCCCAGATTTCACTGGTTTTTGGATATTTTGGCCATTTGAAGGGGGATTTGATCCCAACAAGAGGCCATATATTTAGGAGAAGTTGGGCTTCTCTTATTGGGCCTAAATACTATAAATTTAAGGCTTTTTGAGCTTGAGAGGAGACTTTTCGATGCAGGGTTTTGAAGGAGCAGTTTGTAATTTTTGGTCTTTTCTCATGTTTTGAGAGGCATTTTTCTCATGTTGTTGAGATGATTTTGATGGTGCATGCATGAATCTGAGAAAGGATGTCTTGCACAGAAGACATGAAACATGTAATGTAACAGCAAAGAGCATTGTAAGAGAACTTTGATCATTTTAAAGAGCAATAAAGAGGTCCTCCACTTGGAAGCGGGCCCGGAGACGTAGCCAACGATTGGTGAACTCCATTATCAACCTCTTGTATCTATTTCTCTTTTTGTTTTGTTGTTCTATTCTCTTCATTTGCAGCATGAATATTAATGGTTGATCTCTGTATACATTAATAAGCATCAAGTAAAAGTCGCATTTGATATTCTGCAAACAAGATAACAAGTTTATGTATTTCACATTCTTAACGATCCGATGCAAAAAGTACATTAAACTAACTTACGATTTATCAGTAATACCTTCATTTTTGGATCAGTTCAGGAGAAGAAGAGAACAGTATGAAAATCAAATCTCAGGACGAAGAATGAAATTAGTCATTGGATCACCAATCCCGAATACCTGTTGACCGTTAGATCAGCGCCCAGTGACCAGAGGAAGTGCAGAGGAGAAGTACAGATATGATCCGTTGGATCTGAGCACTGAGGATGAACAGTCGTTGGATATAGAAATAAATGCATGAAGGTTAAGCCTTTAGACAAGCGTAGGAGAGTGGACTTGTCAAAGTCCTGAATTCCTGAAGTAAGAAGGGACCTTCCATCATCAAGACTAACAGGTGGAACATGATCCTCAACTCCGGAGAAAATCACTTCGAGGATTTTTCAGTTTGAGACTTGAAAAACCCGAAGTCCGGAGAGTCGGAGAACCGAAGTAAACGATAACCGTCAGATCAGTTTGAAGTGGAAGGACAGGATAAGTCAGCAAATCCACATCATAGAAAGATCGAGCCATCAATATAAGTTCATGATCGATGAACAAAATTCACTTCGAATATAAAGATGCGATGAGGTTACACTCTGGAGAGCTTGATATTTGAAATTCCTGAAATGCGAATTTTCATCAGCTGTTGGATCATTCCAAGTGGAAGGATAGGATACGCCAAAAGAGATACATCGCAGAAATATCGAGTCTTCGATATAATATTATGATCAACGAACAAGATTCACTTCAGATATAAATATAGGAGGAGGTTACGCTCTGGAAAGTTTGAGATTGGAAAAAATCGAAGCCCGAAAATCTGAAATGAATAAGGACCATCGGATTTGGAGGACATACGAGGACCGTTGGATCAGTTTTGTTGGTCAACGAACCACGTCATAAAACCACATCAGTAGATCACGTCAACAAGGACACGTGGCACAATAAGACAATGACAAGTATCAAGTTGATTTCGCACTTCAGGTACGTGAAAATCACAAATCTAAGTGACACGTGGCAGCTACTAGGATCATGACACATCATCAAGTGACGTAAGTAAGTGACATCACTCTGGGAGTTTTAATTTGGGAGTTTTACCATCAGCAGATGCCCTAAGTCCCGAAGTCATGAATGTCAAAGTCCCGAAGTGGATACGAGTCATCTGATCTTAAGATCACTTCGGATGAATTCTCAACCGTTGATCTAGTACAGTGGAAGGACAGTGTAAGTGGAAGTGTTAACCGAAAACAAGAGGTTTCCACCACCTATGACTTATTCAGTATGTGACCACTCTGAAGGAGAATGAAATAGCGATCAGCCTAAAGTCTCGAACTGTCGAAGTCTCTTTGGATCGTTTATCTTGCAGGAGGGTACGTTCCAATGGATTGTGAACTCCAAGTGAAACTACTCTGGGAAAACACGAAGGAGAAAGGTTTGATATTTCTAAAGTCCAAAGTCCCAGAGTGGAGGATAGTCATTGTATTAAAGGGAGACATGTTGTTGGATCGTGGTCTCCAAGTGAAATGCTCTGGGAGCAAGTGGAGTTTGAGAATCAAAACTCCCGAAGCCCGAAAGGTGAAATCGATCTGGTCTGTTGGTTTGGAGGGCCACATGTCACCTGATCATTGAGACTAAGGATCGCATGTGGACAAAGGAAAGAAGGTAGATCTGTCAATTGAAGAGGAAATATGTCAGTAGATCTTTCATTCTGGAAGATATCCAGTCAGCAGCAACAGGGTTTGAGATCTGAAACTCTCGGAGACCGGATCACAAAGTAAATCTCAATCGTTGATGTAGGAAGGTGAGATATGGTCCGCAGAATTGAGAGGAAAGACCTAAATTGTCCATTCAAGAGCACCATCAAGATTGTGAGATCAAAATTTGTGCTCCATTGCGGGGCTAGAACATGCTCGAGTCTTAATTTTTCATGAGCGGGCTGCAATTGAAACCACAGTTTTGGAGAAAGGACATGTGGAGGCTCGTAGTGAATTGCGGGGTGAAATGAAGGTTGCTATCAAATCGCCTATGGATGCTCCTACAATCCTGTGGTCACATGAAGCTCATAGCCCAAGGTAATATTTTGAAATAGAGCCAGTGCTCACTAGACAAAAATCGGGAAGCGCCTTTTTCGATAGGCGTTTGGTCACCGCCGATGATCATGTGAGGGAAGGGGATTAGAAGCCAAAGAAGACATAATTGACTGGCTGTAACTGACAGATAATTCAAAGAGATTCAGGGTGATCGCCAAAGGAATTGAAGAGTCTTGAGGTAACTTCTAGTGGGATGAAGACTCGTCAAAGAGACAATTGACAGATGGAAAAGCGTCGAAGACTGTAACTGCAAGAGAAGCCAAATAATCTCAGGATAATGGTCCACTGACGAAGTACAGTCTTTGAATGATCGTTAGGGAGAATGAAGAGTTAGGTACATGATCGGGCATAGACTTGGCATGATAAATATACGTAGAACAAAGAAGAGAGGGTTGCTCTTGTTGAGTGTGATTTATGCGGGTAGAATCATGTTGTGTGAAGGAGCTGAAATGCACAAAAGAGTCATAGTGCATAGAATGGAAATAAGACACAGAGCATAAAGCGTAGAATAAGAACAGAACATAAATGCATATCTGAGAGAGGAAGACAAATCCGAGGTGTGCATACAAAGACAGAGAAAAAGATCAGAAATCTCAAGAACATGTGAGAAGGAAGACACCGATGCAGGCAGAGCAGAGCAATGTAGCAGAACAGTGATGAGACCAGTAAGCCTTTGATAAATACTGTATCACTGTGATAAATTTATGAGAAGCAAATATTTATATTTCAGGTTCGCAGGGAGGTGCTAAGGAGGACTATTGTCCTCAGCGTTTCAAGTGGGTGCTTGAACACAGGGAGTTGTAGCTTCCATCTGGTTGCAGCCAGAAAAACCAGGGTAGCAGGGTGGTGCAAGGGAGAACTATTGTTCTCTGTTATACAAGTTGGTGCCTGTGTAACTGGAAGTTGGTGTTTCCATCTAGTTGGTGTTGGAACACTCAAGGATTTGGTGCTTCCTTCTAGTGGGTGCTAGAGAAACTAGGGAGTTGGTGCTTCCTTCTAGTGGGTGCTAGAGAAACTAGGGAGTTGGTGCTTCCTTCTAGTGGGTGCTAGAGAAACCAGGGAGTTGGTGCTTCCTTCTAGTGGGTTCTAGAGAAACCAGAGATTGGGTGCTCTCAGCGAGTTGTTGCTTGTAAAATAGAGGTGGTAGCCTCAAAGGGAGTTGGTTCTCCTAAGAATGATAATGTACAGAAAATAAGGATTACTTATCATATCAAGAAGAAGAGGTTTTTCCCTTTATGGGTTTCCTCAGGAAATATCCATCTCTGTAAATTTCATGTGTGTTATTGATGTTGAATATTTTATTTCTTACTTCCCTACATTATTTTGATCGTCATTGAGTGTTATGTAATGAGTTTAAAATGGGCATAATTGTTTAAGCACAGTAACAACTTATTCACCCCCCCCCCTCTCAGTTGTCCAACACACATATCTATGGTTCACGTCCTCTCTTAGAGTCCATTACCATTAGAGCGCATCCACTTTGGGTATCATATTCCACTCTAACCAACTCATTATAATTTCACACACTCTTATGGATATAATGATCCTCGTGACACCTCATCCAATGGTAGAGGTCCACTCTGAGGTTTCAACTGCACAGTAGTTAAGATTCCAAGGTCTTCCTCCTCGAAACAACCATACAAGATCTGATGGGACACCTCCTGACAGAATGATGGTCCTTGAACTACCTCATCATCGAACTCCCCTTGAAGCCTTCATCTAGGTCTTTGACCATCCATCTTTCGATAGAAACACACCTAGCATCAACGGTCCATAATTCACCATCCCACTCTTTGATATATCAACTACTATCGTCGACTCTGAGTCTCCCTCGTTGAATTCCTAGCACAATCATTCTCCTAGACCCTTAAATTTTCTTTCCATCCAGCCAATGGTCAGGATCATCGCATTGATCCAAACCAATGACTATCATTTGCCCCGACTCAAAACATGGATTTTATCTAGGTTAATTGTCTGATTTAGGACTTAACCATTCCATAATGTCTTCTAGGTTATCACTAAGGTTTTTATAAGACCCCTTGAACGTTCACCTTCACTCCCAAACTGGCTAGGGAAATTTCAAATCGAAACCTAGTTGAATATTTGCATATACTGCAAAATTTCCATTTCAAGTCAAGTGGTTTTGTTGGCTTAAGGCTCCCTAACTACCCAGATACTAGAATCCTCCTTCCATCAGTATCCCATTCAAGATTTATATATTTCAATCTTTCCATTCAAAGGATTGTAGTTTTCACATGGATACACTCTAAGTTAACACTACTTAAATGGGATATTTATATTTACCAAGTCATTGGTGAAAAAAATCATGCATAATCCATTTTACTCGGGAATTCAACCATTCCTTCATATATTCACATTTCTCATAAAAACCACAAATAATGTATATACATCACTAAACATAAATCAACATGTTAATTTAAAACACTTATCCATTATGTGGAATGTCAAACCAGCCAACATGTTAATTGCTTCAACCACCAATCCTACTCTCCATAATTATTCATGTGGCTCTTTGCATATCTAAGTACATTGGAAGGTGATGTATTAAATTATGCAACTATAGGCTGGAATGTTGAGAAATATTTCTATTTTATTCATTGAAACTTCTCCACTCCACCTCACCAATCCACCTCATTAGTTCCCACTTGTAATATCATGGACAGTACTACAAGGATTTTCCTTCTTAGTCAACAGTCTAATATTTTACTTTAATCATAAAAACATAATTACATACTTCATAATCACATTATATGAAGTCTTTGTATAATTAAAATTATGGGGGGGGAGGGGGGGGGACAGGTTGTTACATTCCCCTCCCCCTTAAAGAAACATTTTCCTCGATGTTTAAAACACCATATATATGCAATTATAGAGGAAACAAAAATTGGTATGTCATTTTCATTGCATATTCCAGTTCCCAAGTAGCCTCATCTACTCCAAAGTGCTTCTATTACACCTTGACCTACTCGGCGTCTCGGTTCTGGATAAATATTTCTCTCATGTATAGGATTCATTGAGGTTCTGAATGGAATTCTCCCTCTGGTTCCACCTGTATCAAAGTCCAATCAATAACATGATTAGAATCATGAATTCATTTCTTTAATAAAGACACATGGAACAATTTGTGAGCTCTAATAGTAGGTGGTAAAGAAAGTCTATATGCTATTGGTACCACTCTTTCTAAGAATTCAAATGTTCCACAATAGTGGGGTGCTAATTTATCACATTCCCCCATCCTCAAAGAGATCCTCTTGGGATTCATCCTAAGATACACATGATCTCCCACCTTGAACTCTTTATGAGTCCTCTTATTTTATGCATATCTCTTTTGTGTGTCCTATGTTATTTTCAAATTCTACCTTATCTTTATCATTGCATGTTCCATTTCCTTCAACAGTTATGGTCCAAGTGTGATATTTTCCTTTGGATTGTCTTAGTTGATTCGAACTCTTCACTTTCTGCCATACATAACCTCAAACGAGCTCATCTTCAATGATTCTTGATAACCATTATTATAGGCAAACTCTATTAGGGGTATATAGTCTCCCCATTGCTTGGGTTGGTTCATAAAATACATCCCCAACATGTCTTCCAACACTATGTTCATCCTCTTGGTCTGACTATTTGTTTGAGGATGGTAGGCCATGATAAACGCTAACTGAATTCCAAAACCTGCAAAAAAATGTTTCCAAAAGTTCTAGGTGAACTTAGCATCTCTGTATGAGATTATGGTCTTGGGTGTACCATGAAATTTGAAAATTTCCTTCATAAAAATGTTAGCAACATCTATATATTTTAAATTAGATTTAATGGGAGTAAATTCAGCTACATTTCTCAACTTATCCACTACTACCATGATTGTCTCATGTTTCCTAATTGTCCTTGGTAAACTAGTAATAAAATCCATGTAAATTGTTTCCCATTTCCATTCTGGAATTTGCAAAGGCTACAATAGTCCTATAGGGTTCTTTTGTTCAACTTTGACTTGTTGACACTCCAAACACTTGGAAATATATTAAACAATGTCTTGTATCATTCTTGGATAGTAATACAACTTCCTTACTATTGTTACCATTTTTTGATAACCATGGTGACCTACATAAGGTCTCTTATGGAATTCATCCATAATCAAATGCTTCAACTTTGCTAAACTTGGCACATACAATGTATTGTTGTATAACATTAGTCCATCAGTTGTAATTTGATATCCTTTGTACCTTTTCCCATTGGGTTCTTGATGCATTCCTTCTTTTATCTTATTGAAGAACTCATCTAATTTTAATAGGTTTATAATCCTCTGCTTTATATCAAACTCTCCTACACTTGTTGCTAAGTGTATTTTCTACACACTTCAAGTGAGTGCATCTTCCACTCTATTTTATTTTCCTTTTATGTGTTTGATTTCAAAATAAAACTCGTTAATCAGTGTCATCCATCTATCATGTCTATCATTCAACATTGGTTCATCAAAAAAACACTTTAAAACACAATGGTTTGTCATCAGGACAAACCTCCTTCCAAGCAAGTAATGTCTCCACATATTCAATTCATGCACAATTGTTGTGAGTTTTAGATCATGGGTGACATACATTTTCTCATGCTCATTTAGTTTTCATGACTCATAACTAATCATGTGTCCTTCTTGCATRAGGACSCCACCTATTCCTTCTTTGCAAGMATCAATACCAACCATGAAATCCTTTTYAGGGTCTGCAATATTCAAAACAGAGGCATTGGTCAAGAGATGCTTCGGCTACTAACAGTTGGCTTCACACTCTATTGATCATACAAATTTCTTCCCTTTCCTCTATAATGAATTAATGCGATGACCAATATTGGAAAATACCTTAATGAACCTTCTATAATATCCAGTTAGTCCCATGAAATGCATTACCTCTATCACATTTTGAGGGGTAGGTCAATCCATGATTTCCCTAATATTCTCGGGATCTACTACCACTCCCTCTGTTAATATTGTGTGGCTTAAATATTGGATTCATTTCTAAAAGAAGTCACACTTGTTGAACCTATCATATAGTTGGTGACCTCTCATCACTTGTAGCATCATCCTGAGATTATCATCATGCTCTTCTCTAGTATTGGAGTATACTAAACTATCATCCATGAACACCAAGAAAAATGCATCCAAATATGTGTTGTGAACACTACTTATCGATCACATGAAAGGGGTTGATGCATTTGTAATCCCAAATGGCATTGCCAAAAATTCTTAGTGTCGATACCTCATTCTAAAGGTTTTATTGTAGATGTCCTCATCTTTAATATTCACTTGATGGTATACAGACCTTGAGTCAATCTTAGAGAAAATTATAGCTCCTCTGAGATGATCAAAGAGGTCATCTATCCTAGGCAATGGATACTTATTATTGATGGTCAGATTTTTCGAATATTTGTAGTCAATGCACAAGTGCAATGCACCATCCTTTTTATTTACAAAAAATATTGATGCTCCCCATGGGGACACACTAGGCCTAATGTACCCTTTATCCAACATCTCTTTCAGTTGAAATCTCATCTCCACCATTTCTAGGGTGCTCATCTTATAGTGTACATTTGATGTTGGCATTGCTCCAGGAAGAATATTTATTGCAAAAGAAAGATCTCTCTTTGGAATAAGTTTAGGTACTTCCTATGGGAATACATCATTAAACTCCCACAGCACTAGGTGACCTTCAACCTTCATCTCCTTCACTTCTACTGATTTAATAATTTGTATCACATACAAGGGACATCCTTTCCAACTAAACTTCTTTAGTTGTAGTGCGGATATTTTCCTAACTGAAATTGGCTTCTGAATGCCTTAAAAAACTCTTGCATTTCCTTTTTCATCTTTTCATTCCAAAGTTTTATCATACCAATTTAGTTTTCCTTTTCAAATTGCTAACTAGTTGTTGATGGGGTGAAATTATCCCTGCAAAAGTAAGGGGTACTCCCCGGTGCATGGTCTCAATTAGACTATGAACTGTTTATTTTAGGAGACCCATCCGGAATTTGGCCCAGCTTCCATTGCTAGTTATGAGGGTGAAAATGGATGGTTATGCAATGAAAATATGTAGATGAAGAATATGTATGAAAATAAATCTAATCTACTACTAATTTATCCTATCCTATCCTAGCTAGGAGTGAACTCTAGTAACCAAATGAGTTGAAAATGAAACTAAAATATGCTAGGAACCCCACATAGATAGTTGAAATGAATATGCAAAGTTAGAAGCATGAGCATACATACATATAACCAAAAAAGTAATTATGTTTTTGCATACATTAACAAATCATGAGCTTAGGAATTGAAAATATAAGAAATAATAACAATACTATAACATAACATTGTGCGCATTATATTATTCTATCAACAAACATTGTTCTTATAGTCCATGTGATTAGCATACATTCTACTTGAAATATTTCACAGCAAAAAATTAGCCACACACACAAGTTCTTCTCTCTTTCGAAAACCAGCCCTGAGGGCTTCTCTATATTAATCAACACAATATATGTCCTTGAATTAGTCCTTGAGTTTATACAATGCTTGAATATCCCCTTCAAAATGGGCCTCTTCTTCTATTTATAATCTTTTTTCTAACTATTTTGTGACTCTTTCTATTTCCTTAAATAAGTTGTTACAAAATTGTTCATCTCCCTTCTTCTTGATGACAAGTGTACAAAGAAAAGAAAAAATTGGGAGTAGTTTAGAAAAGATAAAATAAGGAGCAAGTAATAGAAATTTCTAATTTTCTATCTTGTCCTTTTATGGATTCTTGTCCTGGAGGTATGCTACCCATATTTCCAATTGATCATGTAAAGATACAAGTATGTGGAATGCCAACTCTTTTATGGTAGCTGTGTGCAAAGATATGTTGTCGTCGAGGGTTTGCATATCCTTTGATAGTGTATCCATGAATGCATGAACCATAGTATGGACCTTTTTCAGTTGAATGAGGTGTTATTATATTAGGTCCATTGTTACTATGGTGGTTTCCTTGGTGACTCCTCATTTGTGACTCATGATGTCTTGTACCTTGTCGACCAACTCCTCCATTATAATATTTTTTCCAATCTCCTCTAGCTGGGGCAGTCGACACAACCTGAGTAGTTCTTTCTCTTCTTTGTGTATGCATGAACAGATTGCTATTGAGCTTGTTGTTTCTTTTTCTTCCTTTTTTCCCATTTGCTGACAGTGGTCAAGTGCATAGGAATCGGTTTTTATTTCCCTAGATAAATCATGATATATCTCTGTTGGTGTATATGGGTTCTATACAATCCATGTATCAATGTTGTTCATGCCCTCTCAGATAATAATGAACTTTTTTATATTTGTTTGCAGATTTCTATGCTATTTTATGGTAATGGAAGCTAAGTCCTGGAACATGTGTAGGTGCACATACATCTCGATAAGGGCTTCTTTGAGATCAATCTTGACTTTTATTGTGCTTATTTTGAAACTCTGGAGGATTCCCTCATCTATTTTTACCTATCAAAGCTTCTCCTGAAGATCCCTAATCTTTGATTCTCATTCCAAGTTATTTTGGCACAGATTCTGGATGTTTTCTTTTGTGGCATTCCAAAAAGCAGATCCAGTTGAGGCTATGGCTACTAGATATTTTCTAACATGTTACGTCACGGGGATTTGTGTAATGACTGATATCAGTTTTCCCCATATTACCAAAACTTTATTCTCATGTTCTTTCACAATTATGTCTGATGTTTTGTCATATATGAACTTGCTCGGGTTGGGTACATCATTTGGCCTGAATGGAGTACCTAGTCCGAAACTTTTTTCATTGGCACCAGTTGTTGATATCTCAGGGATATCAATGTCCATTGGGACTGTCTCATTGTTTCTATCCTCTTCATCTTTCTTTCTCTGCTCTTCATCCACTAATTTATCTACAACTACCTTAGTTGCCTTCTCTATTGCTTCTTTCATTGATGCTCCTATTGTAACTTTTTTTGATGTTTCCTTTTGATCGGCTTCTTTCCGGGCAGTTGCCTTTGCTATGGCTTCTACTTTATATTTGGCTTTGACTTCTTCAGTGATTTTCCTCTTTTTTTTAGCAATGTCATTATTTTTCTTGTGAACCTTCTCTTTCTTTCTCCTATTTTTATCTGTCAGTGTCTCTTCTTCCTCTTTTGATCATGAATGTGCAGAAGAGGAAATAAGAGACGTCCTTTTTGTTGCTTCTTCTTTCACTTTGTTTCTAGCTTCTTCTCTTGCATTATCTTCATCTTCAATCCTTCCCAAGGACTTGCCTCGTCTCTTGAAGGTGACCTCATCACGATTTCTTGCACTGCAATGTACCTCCTCGTCCTCTCATATAGTTGTTGTGTATTCTAAAGGCAAGCCTACCTTATTGAAATGTTCTTTTATGACTTCCTTTTGTTCATTTCTCCTTAACCTCTCCTCTCCAAAATGGTACAAGAGAAAGGTGTTTACTTCTTCTTGTTCTTGCTTTGTGTTTGAAAATGAGTAGAGCCAAAAATATAATTGGATTGGTATTCAAATCTTTGTATTTCCTCAGTATAGCATTCCTCCTACTCCATGGTAAATTGTCTGATATGCCACCTCCTGGAGTACTAGTTTGTCTGGTACAAACTGAGTGAGGAGATGTGGGGATTTTGTTTCATCTTACACCATGATATAAGTACCTTGATCCATAAGGTATCAATCCCCTGTCCTTATTATGATAGCTATCACTTTGTTGGTGATACATGGGGTTGGTGTGCAAAATATAAACTCATACAGAGGAGCCAAGAAGTGTTCCCATATTTTATGATATTCCATATTGTATTTGTGCTCCCAAAGTAATTTTCAGTATATGTGAATGGATTTGTCTTATGGTTTCCATTTTCACCCTGTATTTAGGTATTGGTGGGAAATGCACTTGATGTCTAAGAGGTAGGAAGACATGTGGAAATTCAAAAAAGTTCCCAATTGAGCTTCTACAACTGTAGTGATGGCATCTGTCAGGTTGGCCAATAGGATGTCATCCCAGATGAATGAAAATTATTCATCTCCAGAGTAATAGATCAGTCGCATGTATGGCAGAGAGAACTGGGAGGCATCTTGCTCCCCATATAGCCTGCATAGCATTTCTACCATGTACTGATAATGCCTCAGTGTTGTCGTAGGGTACCCTCCCCTGGGTCTAAGTTTGAATTGTTTGTATGGATTATACCACCTAGGGAACAACTCCTTGTTTGTGTGTTAAAACTCATCGAGAAGCTTTTTGTTCATCTTCTTATTCCCCTTCTGAAGGTGCGAGGTGATAGCATTTTTATAAGTATTCAGATCGAAATGATGCTATGGGTTCTTTTATGGAGTTATAGATATATTTATTCCTCAAATATATGTTCTTCGAGATCCAAGTAATGGAATTAGCGCATGGGAAAAAAACAGTGTTGGATGATACTCTAAATATCCCATATATTCTAATGTTATTGAAGGTCTTCAATTCATTTTAGTCCTTGGAATCACTAGATAAGTTCTATTTTTTTAACATCTGGTACATGTCTCCCCATTTGAGTGCATCCCATTCATTTTCTAGGAGCCCAATGGTGTCATCATACATGGCCCCAGGGGTATTGTGTTCATCTTCCATATGTTGGCCACCTCCACAAGCCTCAATGGTATGTGATTTTCTATTCGTTTTCTTTCCCGAGGACATGTCTGCACCTATGAAGAAAATATGAGATCTATATGAAGACAAATTCATAACCGTTATAAAATTTAATCTATCTAAGTATCAATAAATATTGGAGGATTATCTTGAGCTAAATCTAGGTGGAAGATCATCATATGAATACGATAGAATGATAGCATGCATGGTGAGCAATCTATTGGAATTTAGAGAATAAAATGGCTTAAAAGATGCTCAAAAGTCAAAATTGGAGTAGTTCTTACAAACTTCTCTGATGACTATTGGAAGAGTTAGTGTCAAATGCTCTAATGGATGTGGGGTAAGTCATTGATATGTATCTATCAGGAGAGTTGGTGGCAAGAGCTCTGATGCACATCATAATCAATCAAGTGAACGGTGTTGAAGGCATCGGTGAAGTTGGAGATAACTTCTCCAAGGTGATCGGACAAGTTAGTGTTAAGTTTGTCGATGAGGAGAAATTTCTTGTGAAGAGTCGACATATTTTTTCTTAACTCCTCCAATTTATCAGAGGATTTGATAGGAACTCCTCTGATATATTGGAGGAGTGGACATTAAGTGCTATGAATTGTTGTAGCACAGATTGGGGAAGTTTTTATAAACTTTGCCAATGTTGTCGGACTCGTTCGTGGGAAGTCTCTCGATTGGAAGAGAAACAATTTGTATGATGGTCCCTGATAATAATGGATATTATATCATTTTCGCTTTTAGTGCTGGCACAAGGCTTAGTTAAAGCCTAGAATCAAAGGTTTTGATTTCTAGTAGTTAAGTATTTTTTCTAAGGTATTTCGAGTAGGATTTTCTCTTTTGAAAAAATGATTTGGGTCACGTAGATGATCTAACCCGACCAAGGTTAAGCTAGTACCCATCTTATAACAAAGCACCGATATGGGATAACTTCATCTTGGGGTCAGAATCACGCGAGCTTCACTGGCGGCCTCTAAGATCATTGGATTGTGGTGAAGCATGAGCACTAAAAGGTAAGGGTTAGGGCACAAGGGTAGGTCATGTGGGCCAAAGGAATTCAAGGAACAAAAATGGGAAAAATAGGGAAGGAATGGGTTACGGGATGGCTTGGTCGAGTTGTTTACCATTCTTATAATTTATCATGAAAACCCTAACCCTAGGTTATTTACCAAAAAATAAAAATTGTAGGACCAAGTTAGAGTCTACCCAGTAAGTACTCGATGTGTGGAGGGTAGTGGATAGTTGAATGGGTGCTTGAGTGCACTATTTGTTTTGGTATTTCGAAAAAAGAGTCTCTCTAATGATTTATTTCATGGTAAAAGGTGATGGTATGGAGAGGGTGAAATTATTTTATATCATTGAGGCACATTTAATGTGAAAAGTGACGTTTGGAGGAACAAGAAGTTGATTAAAATATCTTGGATATACATTGGAGGACTTTGTGGGAAGTCCTCTGATGTATATGGGAAATATTGGCATGAAAAGTGCCAATAGTCATCAGAGAGGAATGAAGTAACTACTCTGATGCATCGAGGGAGTTAATACAAACTCCTCCAATGTATCGAAGGAGTTGGAAACAACTCATGTGAACAAAACTTGTAGAAGGGTAGGGTTGTGAGGATGTTCAATTTCTATAAGCAATGTTGGAGGTAAATACTCTGATGTACATCAGATGAGTTAACGTTAACTCCTTCGATGTACATTGGGGGAGTTTCTATTAAATTTCCCCCAAAAAAAAAAATTAACTTGAACCTTTTCACAAGTGTTTCAATTTGAAAGATAAAAATTGTAACACCCCCATGGTGGGGGTGCCAAAATTCCTCTCTTATTAGGAGAATCAAAACCCCCATTCTAGGTTTCTCTCCCATTCTTCTCTTTCATAGCTTTCCAGCCATGGTCTCCATTCTCCAAACCAAGATCAAAGCTAACAGGTAGCCTCTCCCAAGTTCTTTGGGTTCTTCCATCCATCTATACTCACATATGACCGTGGGATATGACCAGACACAAATACAACAGGCACCAAGACAACCACCACGTGAATATTCCAGAGTGGAAAATATTTGAAGTTCAAAATCCGACGTCGAGTTTCCTCAGATATTTTGACAGCCCTGATTGACTTCGAGACTTCATTGTTCGAGAGTTTCGAACGCTCCCAAGGATTTTCTCCCTGGATTTATAGATTGAGTGCCACGCGTCCCTTGTGATCGATGGTTATAATCTACTTCGGCAATTCGACGTTCGGGAGTTTCAAACACTCCCATTCATTTTTTGTCTGAATTACTTTGTACCCAAAGTTACAGATCGAGCACCACGTGTCTCCCCCGATCAACGAATGTGAACTACTTTGGGACTTCAACATTCAGGAGTTTCAAACACTCCAACACCTTTCTCCTCCGAAGTACATTATACCCAGAGTTACAGATCGAGCGCCATGCGTCTTCCCTGATCAACATATGTGATCTACTTTGGGACTTTAGCGCTCGGGAGTTTTGAACACTCCAATGCCATTTTCCTCCGAAGTACTCTATACCCGAAGTTACAGATTGAGCGCCATGCGTCTCCCCCGATCAACGATTGTGATCTACTTCGAGACTTCAACGTTCGATATTTTTGAACACTCCAACGCCTTTCTCCTTCGAAGTACTTTGTACTAGGAGTTACATATTGAACGCCACATGTCTTTACCAATCAACAACTGTGATCTACTTCAGGACTTCGGTGTTCAGGAGTTCTTAACTTGCATGACCTCACTTTCCTCCGAAGTGGCTATCTTCTGAAATGGAAGATCTACTAACACCTATCCTCAGCTGTCGGATGACTCAAATGAACTCTGTCTCTCCGGCCTTTAGAAGTTCTTGTCCAACACATCCCCTTTTCTCCTGGAGTGACTTCCTCCGAAATGGAAAATCTTCTACCACATGTCCCTTCCAACAGATGGTTGGGATGACTTTGGGACTCTAGCCTTCGAAAATCCTTATGTCTTCACACTTCGGTCCTCCTGGAGTGACTTCTCTCCAGAGTACAGTATCTAAAGACACTTGTCCCTCTGGCTTGGATGGCTCAGATCTACTTTGGTTGTTCAACTCTTCGGGATTTTTTCGATGGAAGCTCCTCTTTTCTCCCGAATTCGATCAGTGTCGGGCTAACCAGGGCCTAAATCTGACGATTTGAGGGTATCTACATGACCCTAGAGATATACGGCTTGTGACTTTCTTTTAAGGGTCCCTTGGGTCCCAGTGTGTGCCACTCTGAGAGGGACACCTAGAAACCCCGTCACTCGACATATGGGCTCCTAGATGATCTTGACGTTAATACTCATGTACCCACGATCGAACAGTTGTGAGGGATTCTGAAGGATCCTTAGATCCACAGTCCACATCAACTTCGAGACTTCGGGACTTTGGGACTTCATGGGTTTTGGTATTACCAAACCTTTGTCCTCTTGAAGTGGTCAACATCAGGCTAACTATAACGTATATCTGACAGTCAGGATAGTTCTCATGAATCTACAGATCTACAACCCAAATTTACTTCGAGACTTCAGGAGATTCACCTCCTATGCAACGAATATGCTCAATTTGTCAGACCCGCAAATTTTGAAGGGATCGAAGGGTTAATGCTCATGTTCCTTATCCAGATCCGATGATCATGAATAACTTCAGCTCCTCCCGAACTAATCTCATCCATTCATATTTCAAACTAAAGGATCTCTCCTTTAGGGGCTCAAAACTCACTATTCTACATGAGTTTTGTCAGCTCTTTAAATACTTAAGTATTTTGTGCTAATTCTCCTAAGAAATCCTCTATGCACCTCTTATACTCATCTATCAACACTAGAACTTAGGNGGGGGGGGGGGTGTTCTCAATATCTTCCCGCCTCGAAGAGGATCTATGCACACATGCACTACCTCTCCTGAGCTTTATCGACCCCTTCCTTCAGAACGGTCGGGAGTGTTGGCATACATAGGTGAGGTTATGCCTAAAGTCAACAATTCACAGTTCATTTATTTTAACTTGAGCCACTACAGGGCTTAGTCATTTACGTGTACAGGCTAGAGAATTTCTTATTTTATTAAATACATAATTAGGCAAAAATGAAGGGATACAGTATAACTATTAAGAAAACATGTCCATCCCTACAACATGCATAGAATATCCAACCTCAATTCACAGTTACCACTTAAACACACAGGATATAATATTACTTATCTATTACAGGTGGTGGCCAACTAACTGATTGTGGGTGTTCATCCTTCCACCCAGCCATAGGCTTAGAGGTGTTCATTCTTATCACTCTAGCCACCCCTGTGCCAAGCCATGACATCACTGGGGAATTTATGTCAGTTCTCATCAATCCTTTCTCTTTCACATCTTCTGCGAAGTTTATCAGATACTTCCTCAGCATCAAACTCGTGGCCTTCTGCTTAGGTCTCATTCTCTACATACTCTCAGAGATCACCCTCTCTATCACTGCCTTGACAAGGTTTATCGGATGTTTTTTCTACATCAATCTCATGGCCTTCGACTCGTTCTTTGTTTCTCTCATGTTCCTCGCATTCTCCACTATTCTCTTCATATCCTCTTGCATGCCTTGCACGCACATTCCTCCTATCTGGTTCCTTCTGTCGGAAATAAATCGTGGGTCCATTATAGGTCTGCAGGACCCTGTGGTACTTTGGGATGACCATATGCAGCTATACCATGCTTCCATTCATGCGTTTGGTTGAGGGTTCAACCACCTGTCCTTTTCTTATTAATTGTTCTTTTATCATTCTCACATTCTTTCCTCTAGTGATATCATGGCTAGTACTTTCAAGGCTTCATTCCCACAGTCTGTTATTGTCAATTAAACAATGATACATTTACAATGTTCCTATTCTACGTCATGGTAATCCTAATTAATGATTAATTACAAGTTGGGGGAAACAGGGGTGTTGCAATACCCTCCCCCTTAAAAGGAACATTGTCCTTAGTGTTCTTTCTCAGTAACACATGTCATGCCTTTCTCATTCAACCACTTCAGAAGTCTTGACCTTCTTTCTCAGTCAAGTCCTTTTTCAAACTCTTAATCTTAATCACCTTCCTTCAATAATTCTTGGACAACAAGCACATTAATCATGGTCTCATGTGAAAACATTTTACTGTTGCATAAAATTTCTAGGAAAATTTCATAATCTAGCACAATCCTTATCTGCGCAGTTTGTGGATTTGTATCCACATGGTTGTCTTATTATCCAAGCTCACTATTTTTCCTTGACATACCCATTGTGTGCATGATCCCAATCAATAGTTTACAAGAACTATCAGAGTCTCCTCTTCCTTGCAGTCACTCACCCTCCAGGCGCAAGCTCAGGAATCCCTTTCTCGGTTATACAGTTCTTCAGGCGATCCATATTTCCTTGCCAAGGTTTTCTCACACAGGAAGAATCCCAAATAATTTATCAAGCCTTACAGTCGAGGCGTCCCTCATACTTTCTCTGCTGAGGCATCCCTCTGGCTTGTGTTACCTCAACACAACATATTCCAGGTGATCATGGCTTACCACGGGGTTCTCATGGCTCAGCAGTGGCCTCCTTCATTATTTTCAGATGGATAGCCTTCATCCATCCTTTTTGGACATATCTTTTCTTCTCACCTGTATCACAGGCATACATAATTTCATGAGACATCATCACAATTCTAAATTTCAGAATTTTATTGCAAATCTGTCACCCATAGATTTTCCAATTTCTTCATTTATTTTCAGATCTATTCCGCATGGAACCAGATTCACAAGCATGGGAATTTCCTCCCCATAGAAGTTTATCTCAACAGGAAATTGGTCTTCCTTATTGGCTTACAAAATTGCCATGTCCAAGACTCTTTCTTCCTACAAGTCAACTTTTCTCAACCAAACAAATTGTTATTTTCCCATGCACATATATTTTCACTGCACCTTTTTAACGTTATCACAAACAATTCTTAAATTGTGCATGCTAACAATCAAATCAATTTTATCTATTCAATGATATAAAGAAAAAGGAAATTTCATTCCTTACACATGCATCAGTTCAATATATCAACTTTTCAAAATGAAATTCATATATCAATTGACTTTAATGAATGTGCCAACATCTGTGGCCACATTCATACCCAATGCACCCTTGCATCGATTTCAGGTTATCACTTTTCAGGTTAGGCACTCCTACCAAGGTGTGTTTGAATTCAACCAACTTATTACCATATGGATTCTTTGTCCATATTTAGTATTTTAGAAGAACCATATTTTCTACTCTTAATCGATCATAGCCCTAAAATCATCATTCATGAAACTCCAGGTTTCACATGAATGCCTTTAAGCATTCCTTTGACATCCATATAATGTATGTAAAATTTTTAGAAGGTCCCCCTTTCATGCAAACATGCATTTCCTCGAGAAATTCCATGAAATGTCCTAGATATGAGCACCTTTATTCCCTTAGAACAATCATCGTGACCACAATCTAACATAGAGTGTTAAACTCTATCTTCCTTGACTGGCCCGGAGGAACTCTGTTTTCTCTCCATGTGACCGAGAGTTGTGACCTCAGCTCTATTCTTTTCAGGAACTACCCTTTCAGCTCCCGTGTCTGGGTGCTATGATCCTGGCTAAACCCCTTGTCTGCAATTCGATGATGTAGATCTGTCTTCCCCTAGATCCAATGGCTACAAGGGATTGCAGAACCTTAACTAGCTCGCGGTTTGATTCTCCTTCTGATCTCTGCAATGAATGCAGTTCATTTGATCTACGATCAGATCTCAAACTCAAAACAACACTATATTGAATTTAAATTACAGGTACTAGTCTTGACGTTAACCCGTGTGCATATGCAATCTCCGCAATGATTGTGGGCCATCAATCTTATCCCTCAATCAATTTTAACCACACGATTTCTAGATAATAACAATAATGCCAACATAGAAGTGTTTGACCAAGAATTTTAGGTTGATACAGAGCTTCGATGTGCTAAAATCAACCACATAACCCAATCACAGTATGAGTTTTATGCGACATTAATGTGTGGGTTCCTTGCAAGTTCTCCCACCGATAGTTCACATATCGATAGTTCACAACGATTGTGGAATCCCAATATGCTCTCTCTTTTTTGGAGAGTTCAAAATCCGCAATCTAAAAAGTGTTTTCCCAACTCTTTTAATCGTGGTCATTGATTCTTCGCCCCGACGAGATCAACGACATTGGTTGATTATGGGTCGTGAACTAGAACGTCTGTTAATTTCACCTTCGCGCTCCGCAATGATTCCTAACCATCGATCTATGTTCATAGATCGACAGTTCACAATGATTGCGGGGCCCAATCTGGAAAATTTTCGCCTGAATCTGTCTAGTCATGGTCATTCATATTCCACCCTAACGAGATCAACGGTGTTGGTTGATTGCAGGTCATGAACTAGCACATCCGTTAATTTCACGTTCGTGCTCTGCAATGATCCTCGACCTTCGATCTAATCGAATGACTGGTGTTTGATATATTAACTCCAGTGGATAGTGAAGTCGATTTGATGATTGCGATCGATCTTCCCTCCAATGAGCGGCTCGCATTCATATCCTCTGTCAAGTTCTTGAGTATTCTGATTCGATAAGGGTTTTCTTCCTGAATCATACTCTACTTGAGTATCTGAGGCATACAACTTCCTTTTCTTAACATGGCTTCAACCAAGCCTATTCAATCAAACATACTCATGTATTCATTCATTAGTCTTCTATTCATTACGTGATTCTTTCAAAATGTAATCCAGGATTCTTATATATATATATATATATATATATATATATATATATAAGCTTGTATCTCATTACTTAGTTTCTCAGCAGTAATTAAGGTTTTGACTTTCACCTCCTGACAGAGTTTTCACACAGTTATTCCATAGGGAACTCCCTCAACACGCAACTTCCTTATTGCATGTCCATCACTATCTATGATGGCCTCAGCCTTGAGTTAGCTTTAATTGTTTACCAAATATTCCATAAGGAATATAAAGATGCATCTTTGTCATGCACCCAAATTATGTATCCATACATATCCTGGTTTTGTTAACTTAGATCCATGATATACTTAACCATATACATAATCAAAATTATGTGTGTAGTTTCCATAGGTATATTTCACAGTCTACATGCATCTCTATTCTAAAATTAGTCAACTCGTGACTGTTCAAACTCATTCTTATGTGATCCTCAAGGCATAATCATTTGTCTCTTATCCCGACACAAACCATCCTTGCTCATTTACTCTTTCATTTATTTATACTCGTTTTTCATGAGGGAATGGAGCGCATTCCCCTTAAGCTATCATTCACACTACTACATATGGGCGTATTATTCCATGAACATTTTCCACGCTTCCACTAGTTTCATCATTTTTTTAAAGAGGGCGGAATTTTCATGGATATTTCCACAAAAGTTTGTCGCAATATCCACAAAAATATTAATTTAACCTAGTCGAGATTTTCGTCGCTATAGCAACGAACTTTCATGGCAATAGCGATGGAAATTTTTCCTATCTCATTGGTCGGTGTTAACGGCTAGTTGACTATTTTATCTATATATAAGTGACTTTAAGAGACTTTGCGACACAATTGCTATAGTTGTGACACTGTTCTTGGCTTTTGTTTGAGTTGTGTATTTTTTCCGTCACCCACTGGTTGAACAAATCCAATTCTCAATCTACATAGCTCGGATTTTGAACTTGCAAGGTTAGTATGTTATTTTTTATTGATGTACTCATTTAACTTGTAATTTTTTTTTCAAATGCCCAATTTGCATTTAGCTTGTTTTTTCCTTGATAATATATTATAATATGTGTAGTACCATATTTCATGTCTTTGGTTTTTGGATCTAGTTAGTATATTATATGGAAAAGGGTATGTGGATTCCATAATATT
>WSFP011417585.1:0-23483 GCA_009831015.1 Picea engelmannii
TCTAAGACTGTGCAAATATCCTTGTTTAATGAGTGATTATACATTTCAAGAGGGTGTAGGGGTTCCTCTTCCTTTGGTTACTTCAAATCAAATTAAATTATAGGATGAATGTCAAGAATGATTATGTTATTTCTTGAACATCAATATTCTTAGATGAAAGGAGACTTGGACTGAGTAGTAATTTCTTTGAGTGGGCATTGGAAATGGGGATTACAAATCAATTTTTATATTAAACAAGGCAATGATCAAGAATCAATAGTTGTTGCCAAGGATTGATAATTTGTTCAATCAGATGAAAGGTGAGATGATGTTTTCAAAGATCGACTTGAGATCAGGGTATCACTAGTTATGGGTAAAAGAGGACAACATCCCTAAGATTGCCTTTAACATGAGTTTACTATTTTACCATTTGGACTGACAAACACCCTAGGGGTATTTATGAGCTTGATGAATGGGGTGTTTCGCGAATAATTGGACAAGTTCTTCCAAGTACTCATTGACGATATTTTGATTTACTCTCGGACAATGGAGGAGCATGGAAAACACTTGCGCTTTATACTACAATGTCTGCGAAAGAAAAAATTGTTTGGAAAACTGTCTAAATGTTCATTTTATCAATCAAAGATTGACTACTTAGGGCATGTTATCTCCGACGAAGGTATCGTCGTGGATCCAAAAAATTTCAAGGCTATTATGGAATGGCCTGCGTCGACGAATGTCCTCGAAGTGCACAACTTCATGGGTTTAGAAAGATACTATTCATGGTTCGTCGAGGGTTTTTGAAGTTAGAAAATATGATTATGGAATTTTAGAAGAAGAACAAGAGATATTGATGACAACACCAATACTAAAGGACCCTGACATGGACACAAACTTCTTGGTATGCACTGACGCATCCAAGGAAGGATTAGGTAGAGTCTTTATGCAAGACGGTCTAGTGATCACTTACATCTCGGAAAAATTTGAGAAGGCATGAGAAAAAATATGCGACACACGATTTGGAGTTGTTAGTCATTGTTTATCCCTTGAGAGTTTGGAGACACTGACTTATTAGATGAAAATTCAAACTAAAAATGGACTACTGTGGACTACAACACATCTTTACGCAAATTGACTTGAAAGTGTGACAACGACGATGGTCGAAATTGATTAGTGAGTACGATTTAGAGATTACTTACATAAAAGGGACAGTGAATAGAGTGGTGGATGCGTTGAGTCGGAGACAACACATATTTTCGGTGATGCCTCTTCAGACGAATCTATGTGAAAATATTCTAACTTTATAGCATGACGATGACTGGTACAAGGAGGTCAAGGATTTTATTTGACAAAACACAATGATGGTACCAAAATTAAAAGGATTTATTATGGACAACAACGGATTATTGAGATTTAAATGTCAAATTTACATACTTCCCAATGACGATTTGAGGAGTTTGATCCTAAACGAGGCTCAAAGAGTAGTGTACATAGATCATACTGAAGTCACGAAGATGAGGGCAAACCTTAAACACTTATTCTTCTTGAAAGGAATGATGAGAGACATAGTCAACTACGAGGCGAGATGTCTAGAATGTCAATAGGTGAAGGCTAAGCATAGACATTTGGCAGGAAATCTACAACCACATGTTATTCCATAATCAAAATGGTAGGTCATCTCGATGGATTTCATTGGTGGATTTCCACTTACGACAAAGAGACATGACTCGATTTTTGTGGTAGAGGATACTCTTATGAAGAGTGCTCATTTCATTCCTATGCGTACGATATATCAGGCACCTGACATAGCTAGATATTTTATCAGTGAGATTGTGATCCAAGAAATGGAAGATCAAATGCAAATAATCAGACAAAGGATCAAGGAAGCGTAGGATCGACAGAAGATTTATGTAGATGCGCATTGTGTCGACCATAGTTACGAAGTTGGCGATCGAGTCTTGTTGCAAGTGAAACCCTGTAAGAGTTCGATCAAGTTTGGAATGGGTGCTAAAATATATCCTAGGTTCATGGGACATTTCAAGATTGTGCAAAAGAAGGGGACTGTGCTCTATAAACTAGACTTTCTTGATTCTTTAAGGTGTATGCACAATGTTTTTCAAGTATCTATTTGTAGACATTATATTAGTGATCCTACACATGTTATTAGCATGAGTTCCTTGCAGGTATTTGACGAGGGTACACTCATGGTGGAGCCAATATACATCCTAGACCATCGAATTTATAGCTACAACGTCAAACAGAAGATCAGGTCAAGGTCTAGTGGGAAAACTATAGTTTGCACTCGATGACTTGGGAGGACTCATATGATATGCACAAACAATTTCCATTTTTCTTTGATAAATAGACTTATGATACTGTGATACACTTTATTTCAACACTTATTTACTCTGAAACTTCGGGACAATTTTAAACCAAGAGGGGGTGTATGTAACATCCCTCTCTTTCACGCACTGAGAAAACTTATTCTTTAAGGACACTTTCCTCCAAGCGGTCCAAGTTATTATATCTATTGGTCGTTTTGATTATGATTATTAGATATTATCGATTTGATGATATGTTATTTTGTTTCATTTACATAGACAAGTGCTATTGACTGGGTTCTCCTGACTGAGTAGGATTCTAGACATTGAAGATGCAGAGGCATCGATGAAAACCCTTGGACTCCGGATCAAGTCAAGGAGTGGACTATTGGGGTTTACATGTTGTTGATGTGACATATGTACATATGATTAGATTTTATGATGATTGATTATTATTGTTGACATGATTCATTGATGGATGCAGGGTGATGATAGTTTGTCAACGAGATTCACATGTGGAGTAGAGACGTCATGCATGACAACTAGAGACTTTGAGGGAGAGGTGTGGCAACAACCCTGCCACAACCTACTAGCACTCTTGTTGTGGCTCGAATTGTAGGTTAACGATTACCTAGTTCGAGAAGACCCACGATGCCATGAGGGAGAACTATGACAATCTCTCACGATGATTCTAAGGGGCACACAATAAGGCAACGACCTTATTCCTTAGAGGCCCTTAGTCTTCCACAATATCACCTGGCAGAGTATTGAATCCAGGGGTTTAATATCTACCAAATTCAGTGAAGAGGTGAGTGGCACCCTTGGAGCACAAAGTGCATCTTGAAGGGAATGTCGTGCAAGGAAAATGGAAAGAGGGGAGTGGCACCCTTGGAGCACGTAGTGCGTCTTGAAGGGAACATCGTGCAAGGAAAATGGAAAGAGGCGAGTGACACCCTTGGATATGTAGTGCATCCTGAAGGACACGTTGTAATTTTAACTGATAAGTGAATAAACCTAGTTGGACTTAAAATGAATGATGTGATAAGTAAGTTTTAAAAACAATTTTTCCTCATAAAAAAATTGTCACCCAGCCTAGTGAAATTAAAACCTAGGTATAATTAGAACATGTGGTAAAAAAAATAATAATAAATAAACATGTAACAAGAAGGCGGTAAAAAATTCCAACTTATTTATTAAAGTCAAAATTATAATGGAGGATTATTTTTTTTAAAAAAAAGGGGGTAATGGTTGTTTTTATCTACATTTGCTAAATTAACTTATAGTTAAAAAGAAAAGAGTGTGAATGGTTGTTTTTAACTCCACTTGCTAAATTAACTTTTAGTTAAATAGGAAAAAGGGGGAAACTTAAAAAAAATAGGAAACTTAAAGAAAAAGGGAAACTTAAAGAAAAGGGGAAACATAAAGAAAAAATTGAATGTTAACTTAGTAAGGAATCTTTCCTTTGGAACTTTCTAATTATGAACTCAACTAGGAATTAAGTAAGGCGTAAGTCATTTAAGAAGTATAAGGGAATTTTGGGGACACCAAGGACTGTTTTTACGAATTCTCTTAGGTGGATGAGGGAAATAGGAACATTTATTTAATTAATAAAATTGTTTTTTTTGGTGCAACTAGGGGATGGGCGACATGTGTACGGGGGAGGTTTTTCAAAATTAATTAAAAGGAAAAGGAATTTAATGACAACTTGGGAAATTAATTAGTTAAAAACTCTATAAAAAGGATGGTGGAGGAGGATTATGGATATCATCTTTTGGTGTAACGTTACATTGCTGAAATTTTATCTTGACTGAAGTTTCTCTTGTGGGAGTTTGGATACCCAGCTCAAGTAATGAGTGGTAGCTCAACCTTGGAAGGCGAGCTGGGTGCTAGCATATATGGTATTGTGCGGGTGGCCCCTTTTCGTCTTAGGGGGCTGAGGGGGAAGAAAAACACCCCTCACATTGGCTGAGACGTACTAGTGAGGTGGCATCGGTCGGTAAGTGGGAGCTTGATGAAGCGCGCTTAGGACAACAACTCAGGGCTTTCACATTTGGCTATGGTACACATGTGTATATTTGAATTGAATGGTATTTTAACTATTTTCCTGCACCTTCAGTAATGTACTTGTATTGTTTTAAAGTTTATGTTTAATGACCGTAACACTATCCAGATATTTCATTTTAGCTTTCTACAATTTGTCTTCATGAGCCTAGCATTTTGATCAGAGAACTTAAATTCATCATAGCCTTATGCTCACTGTATTTTGAATTTATTCGCATGGAAAACCCAAACCCTGATTGCAATGATTTCTCTGTGTTTTTTTTTTTATTTAATACGAAAAAAAATTGTGTTTTTATCTTCTGTCCCTTATCCTTAAGTTAATAGTATGTTCCTGAGAAGTTGGCCATGAGACTAATCAACTGTCTCCACTTTGGTGTGTAAGTCTAAGATTTAAATGCCCTGCTTTCCTGTCCATGGATAATAAGTGAAGGATAAATTTCCGCCCAACTATCTATCCTGTACTTATCTTTGCGTTTTAATCTTATGATGAATGTCTAATCTTTTCACCTTCTTGTGAATAAGTATCTGTACATTTTGATTGATCCCTTATCGAATGATTACTCTATGTGCCTTCTTGTGATTGAGTATCTCTGTGTTTTTTTTTTATTCATCTCTGATCGATTCATCTATGTGTTTTCTTGTGGATGATTATCTCTGTGATTTATCTTTGCGATTTCTTTGCATATTACCGAGCGCTTGATTGGTATAATCTATGTGATCTTAATGATAAATCCCAACACTTTGTTTGGTATAATATCTATTATTTTAGTGATAAATCCCAACACTTTGTTTGGTATAATCTCTTCAATTTTAATGATAAATCCCAACGCTTTGATTGAAATAATATCTATGATTTTAATTATAAATCCCAGCGCTTGGTTTGGTATATTGACTGCAATCTACATATATTAACTATGATTTACATATATTGACTGTGTTTTTAACCTATAGTGACTGCTATTTTAATATATAGTGACTGTGATTTAAAATATAGTAACAAAATTTTTAATATATATTCATTATGAATTTACCCTTGCAATTTGACCATGGTGACTTTACCCTGCAATGTTAGCATGATATCCTTACCACTGCAATGTGACCATTGCTATTTTATTACTGTGATTTTTAACTCTGCGATTTCATTATCTTTTTTTTTGTTTGTTAATTTGTGCGAGACCTGTTGGCTACGCGATTAACCTGTGGCTTGAGAAACTGCGACTCAGGGGCATCTAAGACGTCAAAATCACCCGGGGATCGCACCCGGCCTGAGCCACACCAACCCTTAACATGGTTGGATTTTTTGTCCCCGCAGGTTTCGAACCAGTGAATTTAACATCACGGAGTGGCTTAACAACACACTTTGTCACCGACTGTCCTACACCTCGGGGACCTCTGCGATTTCATTATCATTATCAGCTAGAGATATCATTATTAAATTTATTAGACAATAATATCATTATCAGATAGCAATATCATTATTAGATGTGTTAGACAACAATATCATTATTAAATAGTGATTTCATTATCAGATATCGATAGATATCAATATTAGATATCAATATTAGTTAGCGATATATTATTGGACTACAATACCATTCTTAGATGTCATTATTTATTGGACAACGAAATTAATATATGTACAATGAAATTAAACTATATATATTGAATGGACAATGAAATTAATATATACATATATTGAATGGACACTTAATTTATACATTGAGTCAACAACTAAATTAATATATGTATGACAACAATTATTTACAGTCTAAATTCAATTCTAAATGCACTTATACATTGATATTGCTAGTATAGGTTTAATTTCATAGAGTTTAATTTCCATTTGAAATGTATTTAACAAAGGGAAATTGCTCCTAGAGATTAAATTTGTAGAGTTTCAAATTCTTTTTAAAATGTAATTGCACAACGAGTTAATGCTGGACAACGATGCCATTGCTAAGAAGCGATTATATTGGTAGCATTATTGGACAATGATTTATGGATTGATGGTATCTTGATTGATAGCTTTATTGAATAACGATTTAATATTAAGAGATAGCAATATATTTTAGACATCAATATCTTTATTAGCTTTTATTTTGTTAGACAATGATCTCATTACGGGATAGTAATATATTTTAGAAAACAATATCAATATTATATTTCATTAGTGTTAGACAATGATATTATTAAATCGATAGAAATATATCATTAGACCGCGATATCATTATTAGATATCTTTTTGGACAACTATTTTATTAATGGACAACAATTTATGGACAATTATTTTAAAGTGGAAGATAAGATGATGTGGAAGCTCTTTGTTAATCCAAAAAGAAAACCCCTTGTATTCATGTTCTAAACATATTAATTTACTTGTTTATCTTTATATGATGATAAACATTATCATGGTAATTATTATTGTCTTAACAAAATGTAAGTACTATCTTCTTATATCACATATGATTAAGCTAGCCTTCAATAACATTCTATTATATAGGGAATTTAAATAGAATATCTTTGCACGTGAATTTTTAGATATTAATAAATTTATTTTTGTTTACTAGTGTGGGATACTTCTTTGAAAAAGTGTCTCATAAGAGAACAAGAATTCTTTGGTTGGTCACGCAATTTAAATATTGAATGATGTCACCTTACGTCTTGTTGACTTATTAATTGGGTGCATGGGTATAGTCTTCTTGTATTTTGACAGTTAGTTTGGTCTCCTAGTGCAGTGGATTTTATCTTGGGTCAAAGGTCTAGATATGTTATGATTCTCCATGGTTACTGTCACACCTATCTTCTTGTGACGACATGATTCCTGATGAGGGGATCGTTGCACGCCCTGATAGATACATGCGAATGGTAACCTGGATGGAGTCCTGTTTTTCCTGATGTGGTTGCATTGGTCATTTTTATTGATGTTGGTACTTGGTTTTTTAACGCCTTAATGTGTTTGGTTTTATGCATCATAGATGTTTCTAGATGCTGGTCGTCAAAGCCATTGTGTTGGGTTGTTGATGTTGTCCTTTAGCTTGTAGGCGGTGTCTTTCTTTTGTTGGGTGGGTATACATTTTTATCTGTCTATTCATTATCGCATGATTCGTTCAGTTGCATGATGTGCTCAAATGATGATTCGTTGTTAGATGTTGCCTAATCTGAGTGTGTTGTGTTCATCGTCAAGTTGTGTTGATTAATTTTTGTCGTTGTTGCCTTCCTGCTTAAAACAAAACAAAAAAGCATTGCTTTTTCTTTGAGTCGCTTGTAGTCGTAATGACGAGGTCGTTATAAGAAGGGATTCATAGTTCATTTTTATCATCTTCATTAAAACCACCACGCTTTTGCAATTGTGGCATAGGAACCTTTAGTGTTTGAATTTTTTTTATACTAAATTCCCAACATAATAATATAGAAGAATAAATATCCCCAGATGGGGTGTCAGAGTGGGCATCGTGGTAAGAGATGGGCGAAGGTACTGGGCATCATGGCATGGAGCCATGTGATGGGCTCGTGCTATAGCCCATCACCCTACCCAGAGTTTAAATGAGATTTATGGCGATGCGAAGGCGTACTTACGCAATAGTCCTTTCCCCTTCGCTATGAATTTGAATGGATCGGTTTAATATGTTTGGGATTCACTTTTGCATGTTGGCCGCAGGGCTCATCCCTTCGCAGCATAGGCTTATCCCTATTCTTTTCCACTCGAGTGAGGCGGTCCCTGTCATACTCCTCCACTGAGCGACCTTAGCTTCCTTTGCCAGTTGCACCGAGTATTCAATGAAACAACCCAGGGGCAGAACGAGGTGGGGCTCTCCATGGAGGCCTCGAAGGCCCCCGATCACACCTCCTGACTCGACCTCCATTGATTCCTCCCCACGCCATCAGTCTAAGTCTACTCCTATCTCTTTGCAAGCTCCGTAGTTCAATTCCATGGCTATCATCCCACGAATGCCAATTTCAATCCTACAGCTTTCTCAAAACCCCTCAGCGTATCCTTCTAACCCCATGCCATTCCATGACCCTCTGGGCAACCTGGGCGATGACCCTTCTCCCCACAGTGAGCCCAAAAGGGCAGGTCCTCATTTCCCTGAGACCTTTGATAGGACACAATTCAAAGATAGGCTCTCGGTACTACACGACCTAGTTTTTGAACTCACGCAGGAGGTAGCGGATCTACATTATCACTTATAGGCTACAGACGTAAAGGTGGTGAGCTTCCTTCAAATTCTCTCATCCATGCATGAGGCTTTATTCTTGGATCCTGTCGAAACCAGTCCAACGGAGGACCCCACGACCGCTAAAGGTGAAGATCAGAGCAAAGTGCAAAGTCCAACAAAAACAGGTCGGAAGAGGGAAGAGCGAGAGGACAACATCAAGGGAGCTGCATGCAATGAGGAAGTTGGCAAGAAATGGGACGATGGGGTGACGTATATTGAGGAAGAGCCTTGGCTAGGAGACCTTCACGCCACCTGGTCTGACTACCTGCCAGGTGTCTAAACTTTTAGTGTTCATCAGTCTAATCAAGATCTAGGTCTTAGATGATAAACAATATGATTACTCTTTTTTACTGGTTTAACTTATGACTTGTTTGACTAGTGGGTTGGATGGGTTGGCTGGACTGGTTTCCCCATGGCTGGGGTAGTCCAGTAACTGCAGCTCGGTCATCTTTGTACTCTGCTACTATGTTTCAGATTTTGAAGGCTCTTAATATACGTACACCTCTTATTTATCCAAAAAAAAATATAGAAGAATAAATATTAAACAAAAATAAGGTGAGGAATTCAAGAATTTAATATTATTGAAAGGCTAGAATTACATAATTTTATTTGAATTGACATTACTCCACCTATACTCAAATCTAGGAGATACCAAAAAATACATCCTTGATAAGGGTTGGTGTAAACCACACTCAAGTTCCATAACTTGTAAATCCTACGAAGGTATACATACTCTACCCCCCTCTAAATTTGAACTTTTGACCTCATAGGATGAAACACGTGTTCTTAACCATTAGGCCCACTGAGGTTGTATTAATTTAAGTTATAATATTAACAATATATATTAAATTATTATAGTATACTACATTAAAATTATTATTTTTATATTGTTTGTGAATGTGTAAAAGTTTGTTTTGTTTGGACAAAATAGGTTAAGCAAGGAGGCAACATGGTTTTGACAACCATTTAAATTTTTTATTTTAAATTATTTTAAATTATAATATTAACCGCTCATTGAATTACTATAGTATATTACATTAATTATTATTTTTATATTGTTTTTAATGGGTAAAAGTTTGTTTTCATTGAGGTTAAATAGGTTAAAAACGGTGGAACAAAGGAAACATTGGTTTTGAGACCAATTTTAATTTATTATTTTAAATTAATTTAAGTTATAAATTAATTTAAGTTATAATATTAACAATATATAACAATATCCTCGTGGTAGGAGACTTCAATGCTAGGAGTGCAGCTAAACAAGCTACTCTTTTAAGTGATGACTCCAACCATAATCCTTTATGGCTAGATGAGGACCTTGTTTTATCTTATAGCTAAAAAAGAAGCTCTGAAAACCTAACTGAGCTGGTTAAGCTCTTCAACTCGCAAGACCTAATAATTTGCAATGGAGTAAAGAAGTGGTCAAACTCCAACCAAATGACATGTATTCATGGGCTAGGTAGTAGTGTTGTAGATGATGTGATATCTGATATCCCCATTTCCAACCAAATAACAACTTTTGACCTTTTAAATGGCCATGAGCCTAACTCTGATCATAAACCTTTAACCCTAACTCTAAACTTTTCCATGCATAGGAGCACCATTGAAGAGAATTTTGATAATCAAAGGAATTTGCGCTTTGACACCAGTAAAGTTGACATTTTATTAAAGGATTTAAATAGTAAATTAAACCTCCTAACTAATAAGGACAACATTGAATAACTCTATCATAATTTTACAACTACCCTTTCCACTTCTATTAACAAGTTCTCTTTCGAGGTGTCCTATAACAAGAATAATAGAAAAACCAACCCTTGGTATGATAAAGAATGTAAAATTGCTAGGAAATCCATTAGGGATGCTTCCAATGAGCCCTTAAAACTCGATAAGATCAAAACATACAAAGCCCTAATTGAAAGGAAAAAAAGATACTATATCAATAAAAGGCAATAACAAATTTCACAACTATACAAGTTGGATCCTAAGAAGTTTTGGAGCAAAATTCTAAAATGCAATACTAAAGAAAATATTAGGATTCCCTCAACGGACTGAATTCCTACCTTAAAAGTCTTTACGAGTTCCCTAATGCCATGTACACCATTCCTATTGTCCCTACAAAGGAATAAGTTTTTTCTTTAGATGACATAGATTTTGGGGTTAAGTGGCTCACAAATGGGAAAGCTAAGGACATTGAAGGCTACCAAGATAAAAATTTTAAAATCGGAGGGTCAATCCTTATCCCTCACATACACAATCTCTTTAATTTAGTAGTCAAGCAGGGCTTCCCTAAACCCTAGATGCAAAACCTCATTGTTCTATTTTTAAAAATGGAGATAGAAACATTCCCTCTAATTATAGGACCATTATGATTAGCCTGATTTTAGCCAAGCTTTATGGAATTATTTTGGAAAAGAAGATTAGCATTTGGCTAGAAAGTCACATTAAAAGATCTAAAGGCCTGGCCGAGTTTAGGAGATATCATTCAACTGTGGACCATCTTGTTACCTTTAGGTTAATTGTATAGGATTTCCGCAATACTAAAACCAATCTTTCAGAGTCAAACAAGGTTGTCCCCTGTCCCCTACCCTTCTTGGCATATACATTGATAAGTTAGAAGAATGCTTGGAAAAAGAAGGTTTTGTCGGCCCTACTCTCACTGGTATAGTCATCAATCTTCCTCTTTATGGCGATGATATCATTCTTATGGCAAGGAGTCCCCATGATCTTGAAAACCAACTAAGAATCCTCAAGGATTTCTTGTCCAATATGGGTATGACTATTAATACAGATAAGACTAAGTTCATGATTATTAAATCCAATAATAACGCTTATGATACCTTTGTATATGACAACAACAACTTGGAGGAAGTGACTTCATACAAATATCTTGGAATTGATATTCACCAAAAGTTCAATTGGAATTATAGGATTGAGAAAAGGATTATTGGGGGATGGAAAGCTTATTATCAGCTTGAAAGCAATTGTAAATCAACTAATCCTTGGAGTTGGGATAAGAAGAAACTCCTCTTTAAGACTCTTGTTACGTCTTTTATTCTTTATGGATGTAAAGTCTAGGGCTGTAGTATCTCTCATGAATTCCGGAGAAAGATAGAGAAAATAAAAAATAATTTTATAACCTATAATCTCAAAATCAAAGGAAATATGCTCTATCCCATCCTCTTAGAAACAGGCCTCTCCCCCATTGAGAGCATGGCTATGACTAGATACCTAATGTATAAGAACAAGTTAAACAACATGGAAGACAAGAGGCTATCTAAAATTGCTTCAAAATCAAGTCATAACCACCATCTACTCAAGCGAGGATGGCATAAAGATGCCCGGTCTTGGCTAAACTATTGGGGAAACATGGAAGAAACCATTTTGCAGAATAAAGATACTATTAAAAAAAATGTCAAATCAAAATTTAAAGAAAAAATGTGGTGCGATAAAGAGTGAGAGGAAAAAAATAAATTATCTATCTCTTTTGCCAAGTGTAAAGAAAAAAAATAAGCATTGCTAAGATGAGAACAAATTCTCACGAGCTGGTCAATTCCTAAAACGCCATGGGATGAAAGAGTGTGTCACATTTGTGACACTAAGAAGGTTGAAGATGAAAAGAACTTTCTTTTAGATTGTCCAGCGTATAACCATATTAGATCTCATTTTCAAAATATTTATCACACTACCAACCTTCCTAACCTCTTAACTCAACTTCTAAAGAATCACAAGTAATCACTTACCCTCTTAAGGTCCGATAAACCAATTCGATCTTACTAGAGGTTAATCATCATCATCATCATCATATTAAATTATAATATAAACCATATATTCAATTACTATAGTATACTACATTAATTATTACTTTTATATTATTTTTAATGGGTAAAAGTTTGTTTTTTTGAGTAAAATAGGTTAAATTATTTTAGTATACTATATTAATTATTACTTTTATATTTTCAGATGAATTCAGAAAAACCACAGTAGTATCAATTGAATTCACCTAAAAACACTCTTCACCACAAAAATCTCAGCAATCATATTTTTATATTGTTTTTGAATGGGTAAAAATTTGTTTTCGTTGGACAAAATAGGTTAAGGAAATTGAAATGCATATGAAAAGAGTCGGAGTTTCAGGGTTTTCGGCGTCGGGATTTCGGACTCCAACTGCCTAATTTTTGCATTCTGTCATGGTGGTGCGCCGGGCTTTCAATAGGTATATTGATCGGCATATATTTTTAATTAAAAGATTGATTAATCTGTAAGTTTAATAGGTATACTGATAGGCATATTTTTTACTAATTAAGTATACATCTTTCTCTCTAAAAATATCTATTGTGTTTTTTTTCCGTAAGACAAATGGTGTTTTGTGTTATCAACTTTGATTTTGAAACCATGATGATCTGTGCGTCGACTACCCAGTATTCAGATCGTGTAGAATTTGGTAATGTATAATTATGCTCATAGACATATACCTTTTTAAAATTTCTAGATTAATCATTAGGACGTCTTATTAACATAGATTATTTATTAACTTGATTAAATACTTACCACCTATAAGCTAGGGTGGGCTACAAGATGGCGGATGGCAAAATGTCTGGCGACAATATGTCATGGCCTCTCGGAGTTCATCACCCATTCCTTTAGTGGCTACGCTAGTTTATGTTCTTGCAATTTTGAGATTCAAATTCATTGTTCCCAAATTAGTACTAGATTATAGATTGTAATTACTGAAATTGCATTTTAATATCCAACTAAGAATTCAGATAAAATATTTTATGATATTAGAAAAATATTACCGTTATCTCATTATCATTATTGGTAAGTTTATATATATTATCTATCTTACATAGAGGTTCTATGTTATATATTTTTATAGGTTACTATAGCCAACGTTATTGTTGGCAAAACCATAATTTTACAATGATCAAATAGTATTTTTGAATGTATAAATCCAACATTTTAAAAAATCTCATGAAACTTGGAATATGTATGTTTAACCATTGAAATCTGTTATTCCATCAATTTTTCTAAATTTCTAAGAAGTTTAAAAATATTTAAAAAAAATTAAAAAAATAGAACGTTTATTTCAAACTCGTTATTTATCCAACAAAGATGAAATTTAAGGGAACAGTTTGCCCATCATATACTATTAAAACTTTTTGATACGGATGACTATTCTTCCTTGAAAATGTCACAATAATAAAGCTATCAGAACTATCAAATTTAAAAGATTGTTTATTTTGAAATTCCAAGACCGGTCCTCATCAACTCAACAAATAATAACAAAACCAATGAAAATGGTGGTGGTAACATAAGACTATATGTGTGCGATTTCATCAGATAAAATAAATTGTGTGCGATTTCATCAAATAAAATAAATTTTGTTGAAATTTCGTAAGGAAAAAAAACATAATAACAAAACCAATGAAAATGGTGGTGGTAACATTCTAAAAGAAGACTATATGTGTGCGATTTCATCAGATAAAATAAATTTTGTTGAAATTTCGTAAGGAAAAAAAACATTCATTTTATCTTTGATGGAAAATTTCAATTCCATAAGATAAAAAACTTTGATTCTATCCTTTGGAAAATTTCGATTTAGTAAGAAAAAAACCATTGATTTTATCTTTCACATGGAAAATTTCGAATCATTTTAAGAAGATTTTATATGCAAAATATTTGTGTTGGATTTTTTAATGGGCAAGTGAATGGTTGGATTTTTATTATTTTACTACGCCTATAGGAGCTCACTATTAAAATTGACTGATAAATAAATTTTTAAACTAAAAATTTTACTTTTATGTCCAACAATTATGGATGTTGGGATATTCTTCGACGTCTTAAATTAATTTAAATTAATGGATGAAATTTAATGTTCATAACTTCTTGTCATTTATAAATGTATCTATTAACCTGTTTATTTTTTCACATTTACTTAATTATATTAAAAAATTACTCACTCACCACTTGATTGCTATGTTTGAGTGATTATCTGACAATACCTTATGCCTCATTGCCATGCAACTCTCATATTGGGGAAAGCATTTTATTTTGTTTTTTATTTTTGTGAAAGAGGTGGACATTTCAATTAATAATAAACATTTCAATTAACATGCTAGATTAATTGATAGATGCTTGGTGATAGCGCACTTAACCTAGCATTTGACATTTTCCCCTTTGTAATAGATGCTTGGTGATAGCTCACTTAACCTAGCGCATTGTAATAGAGGTCGATAGCCTCATTTGATTTCCCATTGCATGCCATCCTTTCACCCTCATGAATCGAGGGGGTTTCCATTACCCTCACGATGTCATTCAAAGGAATCATCGAATCTTCCCTACAAGTTTAGATATGTCGATCTTTAATCCATGTGCCATCGCACTGATGATGTTCAAAGGATTAACCAAATGTGCGTTGCAAGTGCAAGTCTAGGTATGCACGCATCTTGATCTCCAATCCTGGCCTCTAAGTCATTCTACGATTTGAGATCGTTTTTATATTTGATCTATGATCTATGCAAACTGAAATGAATAACTTAATTTTTTTTCATTGGATCTACTATGCAGTGTCGCTACTGCTAAATTTGTCGCAAGAAAGTGGATAACCAAGCGAGCCATCGCAAACACAAGAATGATCCTTAGTAGCATAAATTGAAAATAGCGTAGATGATGATTTCACTTCCCCTGAATATTTTCAATTTATTTCTCACTTAAACCCTAACTCATGGTCATTATTGGAAAACCTAACTCATGGATGTTTAGGTTAACTTAAACTAGTTTGTACACATATGTAATATTTTGAGTTTGGGTATTCATGGTTATACCCGTAGAATTATTGTCATTGTTATTTCTATTCCATTTTCAAGTTCCCACAAGACATGGAAGGTGTTGAGCATTCATCGACTATCCAGATATTGATGACATCTTTACAATAGTAAACCTTTGTTAGATGTGTTATTTATCAACAAGAAGTGTGAGTATCATCAATATTCAAGTCTTCAAATGATATCATTTGACTTAAGCAATGTGTTATAGTGTTAGTGCATATCGAATTTTCTTCATTCAACTTTCAAAAAAAGTGACAAAATCTTCAAAGTTTCACGTTGGATAATGGAGTTACCTTATGTAATTTCAAAATAAAATTTTAATTAATGTATTTTAAAAGTTAGATAAATTTTGGTTGAAATTTTGAATTGAAAAATTTGTTTTAAAAGAAAGGTTTAAGCATTATGTATCTCTCATTAACAAGGATAAAAGTTAATGAGAGGAAAAAATAAAACTAATTTTATAAATTAAATGAGGGGGTGGGATAAATAAATTTAAGAAATCAATGAAAGAAAAATAAATTTAAAGAGTGATTTAATACAGATTGTGCAAGTAATTAACAAATTGGAATTTAAGATAAAATTGGAATAAAGCTAAAGGAAAGGGTATTCATAGAAAGTAATCTAGAGTCTAGTTAACATTAGTCTAACTAGGAGATTTTTCCTATTTTAAATCAACTCAGTTTTAGAAAGGCACCAATCATTAATAGGAAATAAATGGAATAAAGGGACAATTAGGAGTGATTTGATGAGCGTTTTTAGGATGGGTGAGGGAAATTGATTTTTAATTAAATTAAATTGTGGATTTACTTGTGCAACTAAGGGAACGAGTAACAAGTGTATGAGGGAAATAATTCCTAATTAATTGTTAAAAAATGAATTAAATGTGCAAATGGAAAGGTGTCACTAAGAAAATTTCATCAAACAAAATGGTTGAGAGGAGGTAAGGGGAGAGATTGGCTATGAGTAAGGTTATGCTGAAAATATCCTAACTGGTTTTACTTGTGAGAGTTGGGATACCCACCTTGAGAGAGGGAGTGGGGGCTCTACCTTACAAGGAAAACTCAGAGCTAGAGTAATTTTTGGTTGTGTGTGTGTGTGGCCCCTATACAACTTTGGGGTATAAGGGGGAAGAATATTACCCCTAGCATTGACTGGGAGGTATTGATGAAGTCTCAACGATTAGAAACCGGGAGGTCAAAGGGAGCACCTGTACGGAGGAACATATTCAAATCCACCACCTTTGGTTACAGTATTTTATTGAAGTTAGAATTGTAATTGTCTTAAGTTTAATTGTAAAGTAGAGTTCTTGAAATTGGTCCAATTGTGATTGTAAATCTGAATTTTACTCGGTATGAGGAGCTTGAATATTTTCCATGAAATTGATCAGTGTAATAAATTGTTTATTAGAGTTGTTAGTTATCTAATGCGCATGGAAGCGGGCTTACTTGAGCTTAATGGATTTGGTTTTATTTTAAAATTTTGTTGTTGTATTAGTAAAACTCTTGATGGAGGTTTTTTTGATAAAGGATTTTTGGAGTGTGATGCGAGTTCATTTTCTTAGCCAAGTATATTGAAAACTTAATCGATTTTGTCCCTTATAATTCATAGGTTTTTTATTCCTCGTTGCATCGAGTTAGATGAATTACTGTTCTTTCATTGTTTTCTTTCTTCCTATACTTTGCTTGTAGGTTGGATCAAAATCCAACACCCTCTGCTTTGTACCATGATTTTACCTTGTGATTCTCCCTATACTTTCTCTACATTTCAATTTGATCCTACCTTGCTATTATTCCTTGGGTTTTCATACTACCATCCTTTACTTCTTCTATGTTTTAAATGAGCCTCCCCAAAGGCATTTCCCCTCACGAATTCATCGACAGTACTATGATCCCTTCTGTGGATAATCACCTCAGAATTCCCTAGCGAATGAAATAGACTTGTGACTTTTCTCTTGCTTACCTGGCATTTTTACTCTGAAAAACATCTGTAATTACTTGCATTTTTCTAGATGCACAATCTGTCCAGCATGTAAATTCTCTTGGTGTTAATTAATTTCATCGCTCTGCATTTTTTATGCACAAATAGTCCAGATGGTAAATCTCATGGTGAATTCCTCCTTCCTCAATGGAAGATCCATCTCTGCATGTTATCTAATGCTTGACTATGCTTTCCTTCCTTCATCAATGGCAGAATCATCTCTTGAGTATCATCTCTTGAGTATCACGCCACCCTCTTGAGTATGACCTTGACTATCGCCCCACCCTATGAGTGTCTAAGACTGTGGAAATATCCTCGTTTAATGAGTGATTATACATTTCAAGAGGGTGTAGGGATTCCTCTTCCTTTGGTTACTTCAAATCAAATTAAATTATAGGATGAATGTCGTGAATGATTACGTTAACCCTTGAACATCAATATTCTTAGATGAAAGGAGACTTGGACTGTGTAGTGATTTCTTTGAGTGGGCATTGGAAATGGGGCTTAGAGATGAATTTTTATATTAAACAAGGCAATGATCAATAATCAATACCTGTTGCCAAGGATTGATGATCTATTCGATTAGATGAAAGGTGCGATGGTGTTTTCAAAGATCGACTTGAAATCAGGGTATCACTAATTATGGATAAAAGAGGACAACATCCCTAACATCGCCTTTAAAATGAGTTTACTGTTCTACCATTTGGACTGACGAACACTCCAGGGGTATTTATGAGTTTGATGAACGGGGTGTTCCGCGAATAATTGGACAAGTTCTTCCAAGTATTCATTGACGATATTTTGATTTACTCTTGGATGATGGAGGAGCATGGAAAGAACTTGCACTTGGTACTACAGTGTTTGCAAAAGAAAAAAATGTTTGGGAAACTGTCTAAATGCTCATTTTATCAATCAAATATTGACTACTTAGGGCATGTCATCTTCGACGAAGGTATCTTCGTGGATCCAAACATGTTCAAGGATATTATGGAATGGTTTACACTGACGAATGTCCCCGAAGTGCGCAGCTTCATGGGTTTAGGAAGATACTATCCACGGTTCGTCGAGGTTTTTTGAAGTTAGAAAATCCGATTACGGGATTTTTGAAGAAGAACGAGAAGTTTGTTTGGATCGAGAAATGCACATAGTCATTTCGGAGGCTCAAGCAGATGTTGGTGACAACACCAATACCAAAGGTCCCTGACATGGACACAAATTTCTTGGTATGCACTGACGCATCCAAGGATGGATTAGGTGGAGTCTTTATGCAAGACGATCGAGTGATCACTTACGTCTCGAGAAATTTGAGAAGGCATGAGAAGAAATATGTGACACATGATTTGGATTTGTTAGCCATTGTTTATGCCTTGAGATTTTGGAGACACTAACTTATTGGATGAAAATTTGAACTAAAAATGGACTACTGTGGACTACAACACATCTTTATGCAAAGTGACTTGAATACGTGACAACGGTGTTGGTCAGAATTGATTAGTAGGTACGATTTAGAGATAAATTACATAAAAGGGACAGTGAACAGAGTGCTGGATGCGTTGAGTCAGAGACCACACATATTTTCGGTGATGCCTCTTCAGACAAATCTATGTAAAAAGATTCTAACTTTACAATGCGATGATGACTGGTACAAGGAGGTCAAGGATTTTATCTGACAAAATACAATTATGGTACCAAAATTTAAAGGATTTATTATGGATAACAATGGATTATTGAGATTTACAATTCAAATATAAGGGCACCATTAACATGGGACCTTTCGAGTTTCTTTACAGGCGACCGTGTCAGACAACTTTTAGTTGGGATCGGCTTGAGGATAGGGTGTTGGTGGGACCAGAAGTGATCCAAGAAATGGAAGATCAAATGAAAATAATAAGACAAAGGATCAAGGAAGCACATGATCGACATAAGATTTATGTTGATGTGCATTGTGTCAACCATAGTTACGAAGTTGGCAATTGAGTCTTCTTGCAGGTGAAACCGCATAAGAGTTCGATCAAATTTGGAATGGGTGCTAAAATATATCCTAAGTTCATGGGACCTTTCAAGATTGTGGAAAAGAAGGGGACCGTGGCCTATAGACTAGACTTTCCTGATTCTTTAAGGTCTATGCACAATGTTTTTCACGTATCTCTTTGTAAACATTATATTAGTGATCCTACACATGTTATTGACATGAGTTCCTTGCAGGTATTTGAAGAGGGTACACTCACGACAGAGCCAATATGCATCATAGACCATCGCATTCACAGCTACAACATCAAATAATAGATTAGGTTAAGGTCTAGTGAGACAACTATAGTCTGCACTCGACGACCTGAGAGGATGCATATGATATGTACCAATAGTTTCAATTTTTGTTTGATAAATAGACTTATGATACTATGATACACTTTATTTCGACACTTATTTACTGTGAAACTTCAGGACAAGTTTAAATCAAGAGGGGTTGTATGTAACATCCCACTCTTGCGTGCACTGACAAAACTTATTATTTGAGGACACTTTCTTGCAAGCGATCCAGGTTATTATATATATTATTCATTTTTATTATGATTATTGTATTTTATCGATTTGATGATATGTTATTTTGTTCCGTTCACATAGACAAGTGTTATTGACTGGGTTCTCCTGAGTGAGCACGATTCAGGACATTGAGGATGCAGAAGCATTGATGAAACCCCTTGGACACCGGATCAAGTCAGAGAGTGGACTATTCGGGTTTGAATGTTGTTGATGTGACATATATACATATGATTAGATGTTATGATGATTGATTATTATTGTTGACATGATTCATTGATGGATGCAGGGTGATGATAGCTTACCCACCAGATTCACATGTGGAGTAGAGGGGTCATGCACGATAACCATAGACTTTTAGGGAGAGGTGTGGCAACAACCCTGCCAGAACCTAGTTCAAGAAGACCCACGATGCCATGAGAAAAAACTGTGACAGTCTCTCACGATGATTCTAAGGGGCGCGCAATAAGGAAACAACCTTATTCCTTAGAGTTACTTAGTCTCTCACAAGATCACCTCGCGGAGTATTGACTCCAGGGGTTTAACGTCTACCAAATTCAGTGAAGAGGTGAGTGGCACCCTTGGAGCACGTACTGCGTCTTGAAGGGAATGTTGTGCAAGGAAAATGGAAAGAGGTGAATGGAACCCTTGGAGCATGTAGTGAATCTTGAGGCGAGTGGCACCCTTGGATCATGTAGTGCGTCCCAAAGGGCACGTTGTGATTTTAACTGATAAGTGAATAAACCTAGTCGGACTTAAAATGAATGATGTGATAAGTAAGTTTAGAAAACAAATTTTCCTCATAAATAAAGTGTTTCCAAGCCTAGTGAAATTAAAACCTAGGTATAATTAGAACATGTGGTAAAATAAAATAAATAAAAAAATAAACATGTAACAAGAACTGGGTAAGAAATTCCAACTTATTTATTAAAGTCAAAATTATAATGGAGGATTAAATTTTTTTCAAAAAAGGGGGTAATGGTTGTTTTTATCTACATTTTCTAAATTAACTTTTAGTTAAAAAGAAAAGAGGGTGAATGGTTGTTTTTATCTCCACTTGATAAATTAATTTTTAGTTAAATAGGAAAAAGGGGGAGGAGAACTTTAAAAAAATAAGAAACTTAAAGAAAAAGGGAAACTTAAAGAAAAGGTGAAACGTAAAAAAAAAGTTGAATGTTAACTTAGTAAGAAATCTTTCCTTTGTAACTTTTTAATTATGAACTCAACTAGGAATTAAGTAAGGCGTAAGTCATTTAAGAAGTATAAGGGAATTTTGGGGACACCGAGGAGGGATTTTAAGAATTCTCTTAGGTGGATGAGGGAAATAGGAACATTTATTTAATTAATAAAATTGATTTTTCTGGTGCAACTAGGGGATGGGCGACATGTGTACAGGGGAGGTTTTTTGAAATTAATTAAATGGAAAAGGAATTTAATGACAACTTGGGAAATTAATTAATTAAAAACTCTATAAAAAGGATGGAGGAGGAGGATTATGGATATCATCTTTTGGCGTAACGTTACACTGCTGTAATTTTATCTTGACTAAAGTTTCTCTTGTGGGAGTTGGGATACCTAGCTCAAGTAATGAGTGGTAGCTCAACCTTGAAAGGCGAGTTGGGTGCTAGCAGCTTTGGTATTGTGTGGGTGTCCCCTTTTCATCTTCTAGGGCTTAGGGGGAGGAAAATCACCCCTAACATTGGCTGGGACGTACTAGTGAGGTCAGATCGATCGACAAGCGGGAGCTTGACAGAGCGCACATAGGACAACGACTTAGAGCTTTCACATTTGGCTATGGTATGCATGTGTATATTTGAATTGAATGGCAGTTTAACTATTTTCCTCCATCTTTAGCAATGTACTTGTATTGTTTTAAAGTTTATGTTTAATGAGTGTAACATTATCCAGATATTTCATTTTATCTTTCTACAATTTGTCTTGATGAGCCTAACGTTTTGATCAGAGAACTTAAATTCATCCCAGCCTTATGCTCACTATATTTTTAATTTATTTGCATGGAAAACCAAAACTCTGATTGCAATGACCTCTCTGCATTTGTTTTTCTTGATTTAATACAAAACAAAATGTGTTTTTATCTTGTGTCCCTTATCCTTAGGTTAATAGTATGTTCCTAAGAAGACGACCATGAGCCTAATCAACTGTCTTCACTCTGGTGTTTAAGATTGAGATTTATATGCCTTGCTTTCCTGTTCACGAATAATAAGTGAAGGATAAATTTTCTCCCAACTATCTATCCCTTACTTATCTATGCATTTTTATCTTATGATGAATCTCTAATCTTTGTGCCTTCTTGTGAATGAGTATCTATGCATTGATCCCTTGTCAAATGATTAGTCTATGTGCCTTCTTGTGATTGAGTATATCTTCGTTTTTGTTTGTTTCATCCCTAATCGATTCATCTATGTGTTTTCTTGTGGATGATTATCTCTGCGATTTATCTTTGCGATTTCTTAGCATATTACCCAATGATTCATTGGTATAATCTATGTGATTTTAATGATAAATCTCAACACTTTGTTTGGTATAATATCTGTGGTTTTAATGATATATCCCAACACTTTTTTTGGTATAATCTCTTCAATTTAATGATAAATCCCAGTGCTTTGATTGAAATAATATTTATGATGTTAATGACAAATCCCAGCGCTTGGTTTGGTATATTGATTGCAATTTACATATATTGACTATGATTTTAACCTATAGTGACTGTTATTTTAATATATAGTGGCTGCGATTTAATATATAGTAACAACAATTTTAATATATATTCATTATCAATTTACCCCTGTGATTTAACCATGGTGACTTTACCTTGCGATTTCAACATGATATCCTTACCACTGCAATGTGACCATTGCTATTTTATTACTATGATTTTTAACACTGCGATTTCATTATCAGATACCGATATCATTATTAAATTTATTAGACAACAATATCATTATCAGATAGTGATATCAATATTAGATATCAATATTAGTTAGCAATATATTATTGGACTATAATACCATTCTTAGATGTCATTATTTATTGGACAGTGAAATTAATATATGTACAATGAAATTAAACTATATATTGAAAGGACAATGAAATTAATATATATATTGAATGGACACTTAATTTATACATTGAATCGACAACTAAATTAATATATGTATGACAACAATTTTTTAGAGTTTAAATTCCATTCTAAATGCACTTACACAATGATATTGCTGGTATAGGTTTAATTTCATAGAGTTTAATTTCCATTTGAAATGTATTTAACACAACGAAATTGCTCGCAGAGATTAAATTTGTAGAGTTTGAAATTCTTTTTAAAATGTAATTGCACAATGGGTTAATGCTGGACAACGATGCCATTGCTAGGAACCGATTATATTGGTAGCATTATTGGACAATGATTTATGGATTGATGGTATCTTGATTGATAGCTTTATTGAATAATGATTTAATATTAAGAGATATCAATATATTTTAGACATCTATATTTTTATTAGCTTTTATTTTGTTAGACAATTATCTCATTAAGGGATAGCAATATA